>BSBK01000957.1:0-2500 GCA_027943335.1 Chamaecyparis obtusa
AGAATATACCAAGGAATTTTATAAATTGGCTATCTCATCTGGACATGTGGATGATGAAGTTGAGAAGGTGGATAGATATATGAATGGCCCAAGAACATCGATTCAGGATGAGATCAGTTATGTTAAAATAGATAGTGTGGAAGAAGCATACCAATTTTCTTTAAAGGAAGAAGAGAGATTGACAAAGAGACATGAACAAAGACAAAGAAGAAGAAGTGGAAGATTTCAGAGAAGTAGAGGTAGATCTTATGGAGAAAGTAGAAGATCTAACAATGCAATACAAGATAAAGCCTAGAAAGATGAACTTGTTGTTAGAAGAGGTAATTGCTCTAAAGGTAGCTATACTAGTTAATGTAGTAATAATAATAGTGGGAATAGAGAAGAGAAATCTTGGTTTAAAGGTACTTGCTACAAATGTGGTGAAGAAGGACATAGAGCTTTTGAATGTACTAACTCTGGAAAGAAGACTGGAGGTAATGGCAGAAACAATTTGACTTGTGAAGAAGTTAAGAAATTATCTAATGAACCTAAACATGGTAAACATTTTATGCTAAGAAGAATCTTGTGGAATGAAGAAGCTCATGAGGAACCTATTCTGAGGAAAAGTTTATTTAGAACCAAATGTAAGATTGATGATAAATGTTGCAAGGAAATCATTGATAGTGGAAGTTTTGATAATTTGGCATCCGAAGAGCTAGTTAACAAATTACAGTTGTAGAGATTGAGACATCCTAAGCCTTACCATATTGATTGGATTGAGAAGGAGCATAAACTAATTGTAAGTGAACAATGCCTTGTTAAATTCAAAATTGGGAACTATCATGATGAAGTCTTGTGTGATATTATGCCTATGGATTGTTGTCATAGACTTTTGGGTAGACCTTGGAAGTATGATAGAAAAGCTTTGCATGATGGTAGATTGAATCAAAATATACTATTTGGATAGAAGAAAAGAAACAAATATTATTTCCTTTAATAGAGAAGTCTGATGAAGGTCATTGTACTACAGTTAGAGTATGTTTGATTGATGGTAAAAAGTTTGCAAGAGAATTTAAAGAAAAAAATGTTTGTTTTTCTTTAATTCCAAGAGAGACTAAGAAACAAGATGAGTTAGAACATGCACCAAAAGTTAAACCTTTGTTGAATGAATTTCATGACATAATTTCTAATAATGTACCTGATAGTTTACCACCTATGAGAAGTATAAGTCATTATATGGATTTTATACCTGGAGCTAGTTTGCCTAATAAAGCACCACATAGGTTAACACCTAATGAAAATATAGTGTTGAATAGACAAGTGCAAGAATTTCTTGAGAGAGGTTTGATTAGGGAATTTTGAGTCCTTGTGAAGTACCTGTTGTGTTAGCACTAAAAAAAGAATGGAGAATGGAGAATGTGCACAGATTCTAGAGCTATAAACAAGATAACAGTAAAGTACAGATTTCCTTTCCCTGGGATGGATGACATAATGGGTAGTTTGAGTGGAGTGAAGTATTTCACAAAAATTGATTTGAAAAGGGGATATCATCATATTAGGATTAGAGAAGGGGATGAATGGAAAACTTCTTTTAAGAATAATGAAGGTTTGTATGAATGGTTGGTTATGCCTTGTGGTCTGACTAATGCACCTATTACTTTCATGAGGTGATGAATGAAGTTTTGAAAATATTTTTTGGTAAACTTGTAATTGTATATATTCATGACATTTGGATATTTAGTGAGTGTAAGGAAGAACATCTTGAGCATATCATAAAAGTATTGCAGAGATTGAAGGAAGAAAAATTGTTGATTAATTTGAAGAAATATTCATTTATGAAAGAGGAGATTATGTACCTTGGTTTTTTAATTTCAGCTGATGGATTGAAGATGGACCCTGAGAAAGTGAGAGCTATACTTGATTGGCCTACACTAGAGAATGTTGGAGAGGTAAGACAATTTCACGGATTGGAAAGTTTTTATAGGAATTTTATCAAAAATTTTAGTTCTAATTGTACTGCTATGATTGAAACTATGAGAGTAGATAAAAGGGATTTTCAAATGGACACACGGAGCACAAAAGAGTTTTGAAAAATTGAAACAAAGAATTGCATAATTACCTACACTTGCTTTGCCTGATTTTAGCAAAAATTTTCAAGTTCAATTTGATGATAGTGGAAGTGCAATTGGATCTATTTTGAGTCAAGAAGGAAGACATGTAGCTTTCTTTAGTGACAAGTTGAATGATGCTAAGAGAAAATATTCAGTTTATGACTAGGAATTCTATGCTATTATTCAAGCTTTGAAGAAATAGAGACATTATTTGATGCCTAATTATTTTGTGTTGTATACGGACCATAAAGCTTTGTAGTAATTGGGAAGTCAGAATAAATTGAATCGGATACATATTAAGTGGGTTGAGTTCTTGTAGAATTATTCCTTTTCATTGAACCATAAAAGTGGACAGTCAAATAAGGTTGTTGATGCCTTGAGCTGAAGAAGAAGTTTGCTGACAGAAATGA
>BSBK01000957.1:7500-195000 GCA_027943335.1 Chamaecyparis obtusa
TCTTCTGAGGATTACTACATCCCACTCCAATGTACAAAGGGATATAAATCATAGGATTTCCTCATCGAAGAAAGAGTACTCTTAAAATAGGGGTCTAATTATGTACTCCTTCCATTTATAAGAAATAATAGAGCACCTTATAAAATTCAAAGGGTAGTACCAGCATGAATTATTGATGACGAGAGGTCAATTATCCTTTGGAAATAGGGTCAATTACCCAAAAAGAACTCACCCTTACCTACGATAAGGTGCAAAATGAGTTCAAAAAATGGATGACCTCTAACACTCATCCTCAAACCCAATCCTTACATGGAAAGATAATCCTAAGAATAACATGACCTTCTAACCAAATCTAGGGATACCTCAAATCAAGCCATCCTCTAGTAACCCCCAATTTATAACATGGAGTTTCACCAAGACATAAAAACCTATTCGATATGATAGCATAACTATAAATAACCAAAAAGGTGTAATCACCACAACATTTTAGGGTCATCAACATCCACCACATGGATGGAAACTCCAGAGTGGACTAAGTCACACCTAACAACCCATCATAAAAATGCTAAAAAGGGGAAGCATTCCTGGTTTCCAAAACACCTCATGAGATCAAGGATAAATCCCTCTAAGCATACATGCTAGTTCCAATGGTAGAATTAAAATTTCATATGTTATCACAAAAGCCATCATAGGACATAAAAATTAAGTGGAATTTCCTCAAGTTGATTCTAATTATTTCCCCAAATGAGGTCTTCTCAACCTTCCACCATTTGATTAATGTTCAAGATAACTATATTCCTCTCTTCCTTGGTATGAATTAACCAATAATGGTTCAATGTAGGTAATAGCTTTGACACAAGGGAAATTTGTTATTTTTTTACCTAGATAACAACTCACATTATCCTATATATACATCATTACCAACCTACACCACATCTTTATTATTACAAAGGTGCAATATAGTATGTTCTCCCTGGTGCTCCCTTTTATAGGTATTATCATTGGTCCAAAATGAACTTGATAGTTTCACAGACATAAGACTGGGCAAAAAATTTAAAACATTCAGAATAGTTACCAAGAACAAAAAAAGATAAATTCTAAAGGTAAAACCATTAATTTCAATAGTAAATTCAAAAAATAAGTTCAATTAAGGAATAAATAAAATGTGTCAACAATCATAGAAAGATACATTTGGTGACTAATTCCAATCATAAAAAATAACCAAAAGGATGCTAGCCCACACATGTGGAAAGATCCACTGCAAAAGACAAAAATTGAAAATAAATCAAAAGAGCTATTCACAAAACATTGCAACTGAAACCGGTCATGTAAGAGGGAGAAACCACCACGGGATACTAAGGAAACCACTTTTCAACAACCTTAGAGATCATACTCACCACATAGTGACCATAATATTATGTAGATTCACTATCATTATTTAGTGAAAAGAATATCTTTCTCCTTACGATTTTCTTTTTTTGCTTGTTACAGTAACCTTCTTAATGTATTGAATCAAATAGATGAGAGTCTTCAAACCACCTCACAACATATGCAAAAATATCTACACAAATTCTCAACATGAGCCTTAAAATATCAGAAGGGATTCTCTTCGCACCCCACAAAGGTTCTTCCCATTACTGAGGTACGCCCAAATTACACCATGAACCCAGAATTGGCTTCTACAATAAGACACCATTCAAGGGTGTGGTAAAAATATCCACACCACACAAATGACAAATAAATTTGATGTCACAAAGCCCTTGTTGTACTTAGTGGGGTGATCCCACGAAGCTATGTCCCACTTTTAGGGACGAACAAAATCAGGAAGATACGAAAACAAAATATTTTGGAGCCTTCTTACGGAGTGAATACTTCATGCGAAGTGGTGGACCCACTTCACGCGAAGTACCCCAAACAACGGTCTTCATGCGAAGACCCCTCTTCGCATGAAGTACCCTATGAGAGGGTCTTTGTGCGAAGAGGGGCTTCAAGTGAAGCCCCTTCGGGCCAGATTTTTTATATATTTCTGGCGTTTTGTTTTTTTCATCTCATTGTCACTGTCACTGTTTGTAGACCCCAAGCCTTAGAGTGAAGTACCTCCACACGTCAGCACACCATCGCCTCCTGAGCTTCTTCGGAATCTTCAGATTGTTAGCAGTATCAGGTACATGCATTTTTCTCATTTTTTATTGTAAATAATATATTTTATATTTATTTTAGTTAGTTATTTGTTTTAAATAATTTTTTATTTGTAGAAATGTTAGAAATTTGTAGTTAAATATTATCTAATATGTTAGAAATTAATAGTAGAATGTTAGAAAATCATAATTAGATATTAGAAAATGATAGAAATATTAAAAATCATAGTATAAATGTTAGAATATGTTAGAAAATAGTTGAAAATCATAGTAGTTTGTTAGCAACTATTAGAAAATATTTACAAAAAATTAGAAACCATAGTAGAAATGTTAGAAAATGTTAGAAAACATTAACATTAAAGTTAGAAAATGTTAAATTTTAAGTTTAAAGTTGTAAATATTAGGAATCTCTCTCTCTCTCTCTCACATGTACATGCATTTTTAGTAAAAATTATTTAGTTATTTATTTTAAATAATTTTTAGTTTGTAAAAATCTTGGAAAATTATAGTTAAATTTTTTAAAATGATCTAGTAGTATGTTAGAAAACATTAAAAAAATTTAGTACAATAAGTTTCTAGGACCCTTATTCCTCCCTTATGACATATTAAGACACTTAGGATCCCTTAGGAATCTTAAGATCTTATAATACATATCAGGATGTCCTATGACCCATTGATGTACATGTTTGGTTCCATTAATACATACAAGGAGTCATTGTTTCCCTCAAGGCTCCTTAAGACATTCTAGTATGAATTAATGTAACCTATGATCTCTTAGGACCTATTATGAGGCCTACAACCCCTTAAAACATTCTAGGACCATTGTGTATCACTTATGACATCTTACTTGACACATAGGACCCCTTAGGACTCATACAACCCATTATTATATCTTAAAATGTCTGAGGACAAATTCATCTATCTTAGCTTCTGTTTCAATACATATGTGAACCCATCATTTCCTACAAGAACCCTTAAGACATAATAGTATCAATTAATGTAACCTAAGATCCCTTGGACCACTTATCACATCTACGACCCATTAACATTGTTGGACCGTTATACATCCCTTACAACATTTTAAGACATATATGAACCATTAACATATCTTATGTTGTCTTAGGACACATTTATGTATCTTAGATTCAATTAATATCATACAAGGATCCACTAATGAAACCTAGGACCCCTTAGTACCTCTTATATTACCCCTGACCCCTTAAGACACTCTACCTAACCCTTATCCATACCTTACATTATCTTAAGACACATCTAGGATTCATTGTTACCCACGGCCCCTTAAGACACTCTAGGACCACTTATTGCACCTATGACCCATTAACATTCTAGGACTCTTATCTGCATCCCTTAAGACCTATTATGTTACATACAACCCTTTAAGACACTCTAGGACCCTAATCTATACCTTATGACCTCTTATGTTACCCACAACCCCTTAAGACACTCTAGGACCACTTATTGCACCTACGACTCATATACATTCTAGGACTCTTATCTGGATCCCTTATGAAATCCTTAAAAAAATATGAAATCTTAGGAACCCCAAGACCCATTAAAGAATCTTAGGATGTCCTAGGACCACTTAGACCACTTATCACATCTATGACCCATTAATATTACTGGACCATTATACATCCCTTATGATATTTTAAGACATATATGACCCATTCGGATCCTAAAGACCCATTAACATATGTTAGGTTGTCCTATGACACATTTATGTATCTTAGATTCAATTAATACCTATGAGGATCCACCAAAGTGACCTAGGACCTCTTAGGACCTTTTATGTTACCCACAACCCCTTAAGACACTCTATGACTCTTATCTATACCTTAGGACCTCTTATGTTACCCATGACCCCTTAAGAAACTCTAGGACCCTTATCTATAGCTTATGACATCTTATGTTACCCATGACCCCTTAAGACACTCTAGATTATGAAATCTTATATGGATCCCTTATGAAATCTTAAAACAAATATGAAACCTTAGGACCCCCAAGACCCATTAAAGAATCTTAGGATTTCCTATGACCACTTAGACCACTTATCACATCTACGACCCATTAATATTATGTTACCCACAACCCCTTAAGAAAATCTAGGGTTCTTATCTATATAGGTCTTAGGACCTCTTATGTTACCCACGATGCCTTAAGACACTCTAGGACCCTTATCTATAGCTTATGACATCTTATGTTACCCACGATGCCTTAAGACACTCTAGGCCCACTTATGTTACCCACGACCCCTTAAGAGACTCTAGGACTCTTATCTATACCTTAGGACCCTTAACTATAGCTTATGACATCTTATGTTACCTAGGACCCCTTAAGACACTCTAGGACCACTTATGTTACCCACGACCCCTTAAGACACTCTAGGACCACTTATGTTACCCGTGACCCCTTAAGACACTCTAGGACCACTTATATTACCCATGACCCCTTAAGAGACTCTAGGACCCTTATCTAATATAGCTTATGAAAACTTATGTTACCCATGACCCCTTAAGACACTCTAGGACCTTTATCTATATCTTATGACATCTTATGTTACCCATGACTCCTTAAGACACTCTAGGACCACTTATGTTACCCATGATATTTGTTTCCATTTTACATGCAGTTGTGTGTGTGATTTTGTGACCTGCAACACAACACTTCAATAGGATAATAACATCACTTGTTAGAGGAAAATGAAGATTCAATTGAAAATGCTAACAAGCAAAAGCATCCTATTGCTCTCTAATTAATGTGAGTATGAAATAGGGGTTAGTTCTTCTCAGATTTAACCCTTAAAATAGTGACAATCTACACTAAAATGAGAGATTCAAAGTGCATGTAAACAACCTAAAATGAGAGCATGAAATCCTAATTTCTTCCATTAAAACCCAAATTGAAGTGTTTTCTACTTTATAAAAGCTTGAAATCATGGAAAACAACTATCAATCCAAGCATTAGTTCACAAATTCTCCAAAGCATGAGAGTTCATAATCATGGATCATGAAGCCTCAAATCCATGAGCAAATGAGAGTCTAAGCATTAAAATTGGAAGCAATTAGCAATGTGTCAAAGAAGCCTTTCAAAAACCTAAAGGAGCTAGAAGAAGAAGAAGAAGGAACGCCTTTGAAAGTTCTCTTTGATAAGATTTGGAAGAGAATCAACGGTTGAGATGCATCCATGAGGAGTGGCTAAGATGTATCTTGGCTTGATCCTTGATCCATGTGCAAGCCTCCTTGTTTTAAGTTGTGTTTGTTATGTTTGTTTGATTTAGGAGATATTTATGCATTTTTCATAATTAATAACTCTAGCGTTTTCTTTTGATGGGGTTTAAGTAATTAAATAGGCCTAGAGTTAATAACCTTGATTTTTGCTTGAACTTTAGTGATAAATGCTTGATTTAGAAATTGATGGGGTTTAATGAATTTTTGAGAATTTATATTAATAATCAGAGATCAAATTAGCATTATTAAGGTTACATACCAAATTAAGGGCAAATAGGGCCCTAGGTTCTGTTAGCCCAGTTTTAGGTGATTACATTTGCCCCTCTTTGAATTGCTTTGCGAATAGAATAGGAATTCAAAGAAAATATTATTCAAAGCATGATTCATGAGGTTTACAGAGTAGTGAGAACTACTCTAAAATTGAGAATTCTGAGCTTGATTGAACGAAATCCTACCTAGTTTCCAAAAAGTTGTCAATTCTGAACTTGATTGAACACAAATTGACAATACCGATTCTAAGCTTGATTGAATGAAAACTAATAAAAGAATTCTGAGCTTGATTGAATGAATTCTTGCTTGGTTTCCAAAAAAAAACTATCAATTATGAACTTGATTGAATGCAAATTGACAATATCGATTCCGAGCTTGATTGAAGGAAAATTGATAAAAGAATTCTGAGATTGACTGAATGAATTCTTTCTTGATTCAGAAACTATTAATTTTGAGCTTGATTGAACAAGAATTGATGATACCGACTCTGAGCTTGATTGAATGAAGGTCAATATGAGATTTGAAAAGAATTTTCAGTTGAAATTAATAGTCTCAGCTTGATTGAAGAGAACTAGCATGCCCTTGGTGTTGAAAAATTTGATTCAAAGCATTAAATTTTGGTATGATTATGCCCCCTCGGGACCAAAAGTGGAATGAATTGGAATAAACTAATTAGGGTCAAGCATTACAGTGATTGAATTGACCTCAGGTCAAGCATAGATCGATTAGAAAGAATTTTCAAGCTGTTTAGATCAATTAAAGTGCCCCAGAAGCACTGTTTGACCAAGTTTGACCAGGAATTTGAGAAAATTAACCAAGCTTGACTTGTGTTGAAATGATATCCCAGCATATAAATCTGATTAGGCTTGCCCACTGCATCAGTTTCACACCATGTTGCCCCTATTTGACCGTGCTTTGATCATTTTGACTTGTGCCCTTTTTTGAATATTAACCTTGTTGTATAACTCTATTTTTATAGCATTGAGCTGATAAAAATCACCTATTTCAATTTCGGTCCTGAGATGAGGCCTCTATGATGTCTAATGAAGAAAGTCCCTTAAGGCCCCGGGGCTCCCGGGAGGCTTAAATAGGCCAAAAATTGACTTTTTACTATTCATTTTCACTATTACCCCTTAGAAATTCACAGGGCTCCGAGTAGACATGGTGTTCCCCACAGAGAAGCATTGATTTGAGAGGGCTAGATGACACGACCGCCCGAGGCATTATGAGGCACCTGTGAGTATTCGATAAATGAACCTTTTCAATTTAAAAATTTTCAATTTCACACATTTCCATGCATTTTATAGGCCAATTAGTGTTGTATCACATCCTGTATATAGGATCACATTGTGTCAAACCTTTGTCACCTCTCAGATTCTAGATCGCATCCGGTATTTCTTGGATCACACCCTAGCGGGTCACGTCTAGCAAAATTCAAATGTTTTTAGCCAAAGTTTAGGACAAGTTCGCATCTGGTATACCAGATCGCACCCTGTATTTCTTAGATTTCACCTCGTATTTCTTGGGTCGTACTTGGTTTTAGGGTCACATACGGGGTTTCTTGAATCGCATCCAATTTTTCTAATTTCTTAGTGCAGTTCACTTGTCCTTCTGATCTTTTTGAGCATATTTGCGTCAACTACCTTTGGTCTAACTCTGACATAGTGCCCCTATTTTTTGTTGTGTAGGTCGAGTTCCTGGTTGTATCCTTTAGATCACCACGACTGGCCTAGGTGTTGGCTCTTTGGGATCAGTTGAGTGATGCTGAGCAGTAGATCATATGACATTGCGGTTTATGGAGCTTAGCCGATTTACCTCACATTCAGGTAAATCGAGGTCTTCTCACAGTGCTGGTGGAGAGATGGCATTCAGAGCACAATAGCTTCCATTTACCGATTGGTGAGATGATGGTGATGAAGGGTGCTCCCCTTTATACCACAAACATATAACAAAAATAGAGAAATAACAAAAATATGCAAGAACCAAAAATTCACTTCTTATTATCTCCACAAATGTGGAATTACAAACTTTTAGAATTACAATATGCAAAGCCACATGGGCATTCCCTTACAATATTCTGTAGGACAAGCTTCGAATCATTACCCAAATCTACCCAGAACTACCCTAGACAACACTACGGGTCTTCTTATATAGGCAAATTCCACTGCCCGAGAAGGTTCCAAAAATTTAGCCCTTAGGGCCGACCAAACTTAGAATTATTTTATTTTACAATTTATTACATCAAAGTTAGCTCAAAATGACTTTTGAAACCCAAACAAAAATTTTGAAGGAAAATTATTTTCTGCCATTTCAGGTGACCCAACTTCCGAAGACCATAAGTCATCGCCAGTTGACCCGATTGACTATTATAACCCCATTCTGGTAACGCCACAAAGTGCTTTACAAGCTTGACTCATGCAAGCACCCATCACCCAAATTTTTGACCTCATCCGAGGCCTTTGAAGCCTTCAAAACTGAGTTCAAAGTTTTTGTACCCTACTGCCAATACTAAAAATCTTCAATATCTTCAAAACTAGACCTGATCTAGCCATGAAACTTTACTGGTAGGTTGATACAACTGAGATGAACCTCCACATGTGAAAATCAGAACATTCTGAGTTCATATGACCAACTTACTAAAAATAGCAAGTTTCCATAAATAGTAGCCCTACACAAGATGGCCCTTATTGAATTCAAAAACAAAAATATTTTTGTGTGATGCAAGATTGCTCTTACACCCAAGATGCTCCTGCATCAGACACCTGAGGTAATTTGAGAAGTGACCCTATCATGACTCAGGTGTGCAGAGGAAAACCAAGATGGTTAACCTCCTCCTTTGTCAACCATGATGAATCTTCAACAGGTCATCCTTTCCACTTGACCAGATATTCTTCATATGTCCTTTTTCTTGTGCTTCTGCCAATACGACTATCCAGTATGTCTTCAATCTCCTTGATATCTGAACTAGTTGATGGAATACTCCACTATGCCGCTATGATCTCATCTTCAACACTTCCTTCATGATACTCTGTTAGATCTGAAATGTTAAATACTGGTGAAATATTCAACTCAGTAGGCAATTCTACCTCATATGCATTTCTTGAATCATGCTTCTTTAGTATCTTACAGGGCCCAAACTTCTTCATTTTCAACTTGTTATATGTACCAACCGAAAATCACTCCTTCCGCAAATGAACCATGACTTCATCTCCAACCCAAAATTCTTTATACCTCCTTTTCACATCTGCTTTAGCCTTTTACTACACATTCATCTTGGTAATATGCTTCCTCACCTCCTCATGGATGTTCTTCAAGTGTTCTGCAAAATCATCAGCTTCAGCACTACTTATTTCTCCTTTATCTATCTTTCTCAATTCTAATGAATTTCTTGGACTACTTCCATATATAATCTGGAATGGTGATTTACCAATGCTCCAATTGACAGAATTATTGTATGCAAATTCTACCTATGGTAAAATCAAATCCCATCCTGTTGGCTTATCTCCAACCAAACATCTCAGTAAATTTCCCAAACTCCTATTCACCACCTTTGTCTGTCCATCAGTCTGTGGATGATGTGATGAACTGAACTTCAAATCTATCTTCAACTTCTTCCACAATGTTCACTAGAAATATCCAATGAACTTAGTGTCTCTATTTGAAACTATGGTCTTTGGCAAACCATGTAGTCTCACTACTTCTCTGAAAAACAATTCTGCTACATGAACAACATCATTAGTCTTTTTGCAAGGAATAAAATGTGCTATTTTTGAAAATCTATCAACTACCACAAAAATTGAATCAAGTCCTCACTATGTCCTTGGTAAACCAAGAACAAAGTCCATACTGATATCCACCCAAAGCTTCTCTGGTATAGGTAATGGCTTATACAACCCTGTATTCTGCTTCACTCCCTTCGCCATCTGACATACTCTACAACTCTGTACAAACTTCTTGACATCTTGCTACAACTATGGCCAATAATAATTCTCACTAACCAAAGCAAGGGTTTTATCTCAACCAAAATGTCTAGCCAATCCTCTACTATGCTTCTCCTTCATGAGATTCTCCCTCATAGAACTTTGCGGAATGCACAACTGACTCCCTCTAAATAGCATATCATCGTGAATGATGAAATCTAGCCACTTCATCCTATCTAGAGTAATAGGTTCTTTACAAGCTTTCCAGGCTTCACCAAAATCAGGATCCTCTAGATACAAATTCTTGAGTTCCTTGAACCCAACCACTTCAATCTGCATTTCTGTCAGCAATAGTTGCCTTCTGCTAAGAGCATTTGTAACCCTGTTAGACTTTCCACTTTTGTGTTTCAAAACAAATGTATAACTCTACAAAAACTCAACCCATTTCAAATGCCTTTGATTCAACTTTCCTTGATTATTCAAATATTGCAAAGCTTGATGATCAGTATACAAAACAAACTCCTTAGGAAGCAGATAGTGTCTCCACCTCTTCAATGCCTAAACTATAGCATAAAATTCCTGATCATAAACAGAATATTTTCTCTTGGCCTCATTTAACTTCTCACTAAAATAAGGACAGGTTTGCCTTCTTGGCTCATAACAGCTCCTATTGTAGTACCACTAGCATCACAATCTACTTGAAACACGTTATTAAAATTTGGAAGTGCTAAAATAGGTTGTTTTATAACTTTTTGTTTCAACAATTGAAAACTCTTTTCTGCCCCATTAGTCCACTTGAACTCTTTTCTATCCCCTCTCATTGTTTCAGTCAAGGGTCCACAAATACTGCTAAAATTTCTGATAAACTTTCTGTAAAAGTTGTCCAAACCATAAAAAGATCTTACCTCAGTAGCACTCCTTGGAGTAGGCCATTCAAGGATAGCCTGTACCTTCTTTGGGTCCATTTTTAGACCTTCTACTGAAACTAAAAATCCCAAATACACTAACTCTTTCTTCACAAAGCTACACTTTTTCAAATTAATCAATAATTTCTCATCTCTCAGCTTCTCAAACACCATACGAATATGCATCATATGTTCCTCCAATGTCTTGCTAAAGATCAAATATCATCTAGGTAAACAATGACAAACTTACCCAGAAATTCTTTCAGAACCTCATTCATGAGCCGCATGAAAGTGCTCGGTGCATTGGTTAGCCAAAAAGGCATGACTAACCACTCATACAGTCCTTCCTTTGTCTTGAAGGTAGTCTTCCATTCATCTCCTTCTCTGATCTAAATCTGGTGATATCCACTCTTCAGATCTATCTTTGAGAAATATAAAGCTCCACTCAAACAGTCCATAATATCATCCATTCGTGGCAATGGAAACCTATACTTGATTGTGATCTTATTTATTACTCTGGAATCTATACACATCCTCCATTCTCCATTCTTCTTTAGTGCTAATACCACTAGTATAGCACAGGGACTCAGACTCTCTCGAATCAACCCCTTTTGAAATAACTCATGTACTTGTCTATTCAACTCTTTACTTTCTACTAGTGTCATTCTGTGTGTTGCCTTATTTGGAAAACTGGCTCCTGGAATCAAATCCATCTAATGATTGATCTTCCTTACTAGTGGTAATCCATCAGGTACATTATTAGATACAATATCTTGAAACTCATTCAACAAATCTGCAACCTCTACAGGTACATCCTCTACTTCTTCTTTACCAACTTTTGGAATTAAAGCAAAACACACATTCTCATGCCTCATACCATCTAGGAATTTTCTTCCATCAACAAAAGTTATTCTTGCATTACCACATACCTTTTCTTCAATCTCCTTCAATGGCTTTAGCTTATGTCACACTTCATCCTTTGTCAGTGAATAGGTATTCGCACGACCATCAAATACAGCACATCTATCAAACTGCCACAGTCTACCCAACAACATATGACATGCATCCATAGATATGATATCATATAGTACCTCATCTTCATACCTGCCGATCTTGAACTTTACCAGGCACTGTTCACTGACCATGACCTTGTGGTCATCCTACACCCAGGCAATCCGATATGGATGTGGGTGTTTCTATCTCTTGAGCTTCAACTTTTTCACCATCTCTTCTGACACCAAATTGTGAGTGCTTCCACTATCGATAATCACATCATAGCATTTACCCTCACACTTGCATCTAGTGTGAAACAGGCTCCTCATTTGCTTAGGTTCATTCTCACCACTCAGTAGGACTCTTCTATTAATCAACATTTCTCCTCTTTCAGCATCTTCTAAATTTGATGATCTGATATCTTCATCTACATGTGCAACTCTAGCCTAGCCTTCATTCCTCCTATCTGTCCTTCCTTGGCGTTGAGGACATTCAAATGCCCTATGACCTTCTTCTACACAATGAAAACATGTTCCACGGAAGCCTCCTCTTCTAGATCCTTGTCCTCTTCCTCTTCCTATTTGATCTCTATTGTTTTGATCTTGGAAATAATTAGAATTATTTTCTCGCTGATTTTGACTGCTACTAGCCTCATCCTTCTTTTTTGGATCTTCATTCTGGCCTCCATATGACCATCCACTAGATCATCCACTGCGACCTCTTCCATTTTGTCTGCTCTCGAACTTCTTGTTCAGCTTTTCCTCTACTTTTAGGGAAAACTAGTATGCCTCTTCAATATTGTTCATTCGAACCAAATTCAACTCCTCCTGAATGCTCGACCTCAACCCATTAAGGTAACAGACAACTTTCTCCTTATTAGCTTCTCCATGGCCTATTCTAATGAGAATTTGATAGAACTCCTCTGTATACTCCTGAATAGATCTTCCTGCTTGCTTCAAACTTTGCATTTTCTTCAGTAGGTCAAGCTCATAATCAATAGGAATGAACTACCGCTTCAATTTATCCACCATTCGATCCCATCTTGTGATTTTATCTTTCCCTCTTTTATTTCCCTCCAATTGAATCTCTTGCCACCAGATCTTTGCATGACCCTTCAGCCTGGCCTTTGCAAATTTGACCCTATTAGGATCCTCAATATCTTCATACTCAAAATATTCTTCACATTCATTGATCTAGTTGATCAATTCTTCTGGGTTAAGATTTCCTAAAAATGTAAGAGCCTCAATCTTAGGTCTTTTTTGGATCTTGGAAATGGCCTCAAAAACTCTTTCTTCCTCCGGGTTCACAACTTTGACTTCTCCTTCTTGATCTTCTTCTTCAGCTTCATCCTCGCTTTCATCTCTGATATTAAGATTCATTCCTTTGTGAATCTTTTCTTGCAATGCTCGCACTTGTCTCTAGAGCACTCTAACCTCAGGTGTTACAACACCGCCTCTTCTGCCACGTTCCCTTCATGGAGGCATTTTCACGATGCGCACTGAAACTCTAACCACAGTCTTGGTGCGAACTGCCTCACAGTCGGTGATCTATTTACACACTCAGGAAAACCTGGGTTTGATACCACTTGATGAAGGGTGCTCCCCTTTATACCACAAACATATAACAAAAATAGAGAAACGAAAACAATATGCAAGAACTGAAAATTGGCTTCTTATTATCTCCATAAATGTAGAATTACAAACTTTCAGAATTACAATATGAAAGCCACATGGGCATTCCCTTACAATATTTTGTAGGACAAGCCTCAAATCATTACCCAAATCTACCCAGAACTGCCCTAGACAACACTACGGGCCTTCTTATATAGGCACTTTCCACCGCCCGAGAAGGTTCCAAAACTTTAGCCCTTAGGGCTGACCAAACTTAGAATTATTTTATTTTACAATTTATTACATCAAAGTCGGCTCAAAATGATTTGTGAAACCCAAACATAAATTTTGAAGGAAAATTATTTTCTGCCATTTCAGGTGACCCAACTTTCAAAGACCATAAGTCATCACCAATTGACCCAATTAACTATTATAACCCCATTCTAGAAATGTCACGAAGTGCTCTACAAGCTTGACTAGTGCAAGCGCTCATCACCCAGATTTTTGACCTCATTCAGGGCCTCTAAAGCCTTCAAAACTGAGTTTGAAGTTTTTGTACCCTACTGCCAATACTAAAAATCTTCAATATCTTCAAAACTAGACCTGATCTAGCCATGAAACTTTACCGGCAGGTTGATATGACTGAGATGAACCTCCACATGTGAAAATCAAAACATTTTGAGTTCATATTGTGTGTGTGAAAATTGTACCTAATCTGTAGACACAACACTTCAATAAAACATTAGAGGTTAGCAAAAATCAAAATCGTGCAAAATTGAAATCTAATTTAACCAAACGATTTACTCCCTTCTAGTAGGTGCAAGATTAATGTTCTCAGATTGCTATCGAAATCAGTGACCTAGACGACACCTAAATGAAGGATTTGAATGCAAAACTGATATGAAATATGAATGTAATTAATCTTTTTTTTTTTATATTTTCTATGCAATAAGAATGATAAACTTGATATGAATCTATGCTAATATGAAAATTGATATGCAATGCTAATCTAGAAATGATATGATATGAGAATGAAAATTCTAACAATAATATGAAAGCTATGAATTTGAAATTGATCTCACAAAGCTTCGAATCCTCAAATTTATCTTTCAAGCTCCAATTGTGCAAATTCTCCAAATCTGATATGCTATGATTCCTGTAGAGTAAGTTTGCAATTTGCGAGATATGAATTATGAAGAGTTGAGCCTTGGTTTTATAGAAATTCAGGGCTTTGGAGGTACATGGAAGAAAGCCATAAATCACTCAGATTAACTCAGCTTGATTTTTTAGTTCTCTGATAATAAAGACAATTTAATTCACAAAAACATGCAAAAGCTAAGTTTTAACTCAAAATAGAGTTTAGCTTTAATTGATAATTGATAGTTGTCTGCTTTTATGATTGTGCATGTTTTATTTATGAATTAATTAAATAATAAAGTGATTTATGCTCAACTTAACTGATTTTTGAAAATAAATAATTGATTTATGGGTTAATCAATTATTTAATCAAACTTTTATTAAAAACTATATTATTAAATAATGACAACTTGCTTTAATTAATTAAATAAAAATTTAATCAATTATTCATAGGATATTGGATTTATTGTCAAAATTAAATAATAAAATTAATAATAGATAGAATTAAATTTAATTACACAATTAAGTGGCAAGATATTAAATCTAATTAATTAAATATGAAAATATTCAATTAATCAAACTTAGGATAAATGTGATTTATCGTCAAATAATCATTAAATTAAAGATAATTAAGATAATTAAGAATATTGCTAGGAATATTCCCCGATGCAGAATTTAAGATAATCAATTATGATTCGATGATGTTTAGATGTGCCTTAGATTAGGACTTCGATGTTGATTTCGTTCGATATGTAGATGTAGGAGGTTAATGAACTTATAGCCCATTTTTGGGGTATTACATTTTGCCCCTCTTTGAATTACTGTGTGAAGCGCAGTGGTTCAAAGACAGTCTGTGTTTGATAGAGATATGAAACTGATGTTTGAAATTGATAATTGATATGAGACAGAAGCTGATTGATATTGATTTGATATGGAGATAATAGGTCCTGAATGACCAAAGATAATGTTCACTATAATAGCAATGAACCGATGATTGTGAAAAAGTGTCAAAATGCCTGATTCCAAACCTTAGGATTGCTAAGAAGTGAGTGACCAGTTCTAGACTCGATTGTCTTAGCAGAACTAGCAGGTATCACATCCGAACCCTTCAGTTGTCGAAGAACCAAGGGAAGAACACTATGATCCGATGGTTGCAAAAACTGATACAGTTTACAAGATTAGGAGAATACTAGATTCATATGGATTGATGAATCTGATATGCCCCAAGTGATGATAGATTTGCCCCAAGCGATGAGGTCTTTTTTGATGAATCAGTAACTAGACGTGATTGTTTGTCTTGATCAGTGATGAAAGATATGGAGAGAAATTGATTTATAGACTTTGAATGATGTGTAATACCATGCCCCCTTTAGGATTAAAATTGAAATCTGACAAGAAAAGTCAGCGTTGATAGTTTAGAAGCATGTTAATTGATTGGAAAAGTGGTTATACAAGTTCAAAAATGCATTCTGCATCGTTTAGAAGGTCCAAAAAGACCAAGTTTGACTAGGTGAAACTATGAGTTGACCATAGTTGACCAAGTTGAAATTTAGATAGTTTGATGTAAGATAATCAGTTAAGTTGAATTATGGATTTCTGTGATGATCGAAGGTCGATTATGCAAGTAGTAGACCATCCTAGGCCCAAAAATTTTAAATCATGATTTTGACATAATAAACGATCTCAAATTTGAATTTTGATCTCGAAAATGGATTCAGAACGTCGAAATTAGCTAGGGGTGCAATTTTCATGAAAAATAGAGCACTTTTGAAAATTAGGTCAAATGCTATATAAAGGCCTGAAGGGTCATTTTCAATTCATTTCAACCATTTGACTTTGGGAATTGTGTGGAGCCCTCTGAGCAAGAAAATGGTAGAACAACGAGATCTAAAGGTTCCTGTGAGTTCGCATCAATTTGAGCGCAGTTGAAGATACTAGAGACCCCAACAGTATGGACATCCGGTAGGTGGACCTCTGTTCCCCTCTGAAAATGCAAATTTTTCATGTTTCATAGTATTTTTTAATATTTTCGTATGTGTTTTGCTTTTTAATTTTTGCATGTTTGAAAACTCGTATGAGTCTCAACCCAGACTCGTATGACACTTCATTTGAATTTACATTGTCATTTCAAGTATACCCAAGTGTCGTATGAGAGGGACCCTTGTGTCGTACGACATTTCACCGGGTCCCTCGAAACTTGTATGGTCTCAGGCGCAGTGTCGCATGACCATGGAGTGTCATTTGGTCTATTGTGGAGTGTCGTATGACATTTGATGCCAGTCTGGTCTGTCGTATGAAAAATAAAGTGTGGAAAACTAACTTTTAGGGCCAAATTTTGACTTTTCTGATGCCTGATGCTGATATCTGACTGGTTGACCTACCTTCTAAAGTACCTGACTATCCAATTTCTATACTATTAGCCTATTATTGAACCCAATTTCTGATAGAATGCCTTGTTTTTGTATGATATAGGTGACATATCCAGATGTACACATCTGACATTCATACCCGGCTACCCAGAGATTATGTACCGCACTTCCTGACCCAATGAGGGTTCATCTTGTTGCCTGTGGATTCAAGTATTTGATTCATTTACCTGATATTAGGGTAAATCATGGCCTCTTGATTGCCTCGATTGAGAGATTCCATTCGGAGACATAGACGTTTCATTTACCTACTACAGAGATGACCGTGACTCCAGAGGACATGAGTTCTAGTCAGGGTGGTCTCCATGCCTTTAGGCATCTATTTGGAGATGATACACAGTTGATGGGGTCCATTTCTTGGGAGACCCTTGTACAGTGATATGGTCAGATGCACCGTTTAGAGTGCATTATTGCTGGTATGATTGGGGAGCTCATCATGCCAGGCCGTCAGCAGAACGGCTTTTTGATGGGATGGGCTCTGATGGTAGCACTTCTTATGGCTATGCCCACTGAGCTTGCCTGGTGTCAGTGCCTCTTGGCACATATGTTTTCAGAGATGCATGAGATCATTTATCAGGACTACAAGAGCTTTACTTCAGGAGCTCTTGTATTATAGATATGGGCCTGGGAGCATATCCCAGTATTGAGACCAATTTTTCATACACAACAGTAGCCACAAGAGCCAGTGATATATACATATGCTGGTTATATCACATAGGTCTGGATGGGTCATATCGAGTACTTCCGGTGATGTCTAGATGACATGACTTTTGTTCATTGGAGGCCATATTTGCAGATAGAGGTCTGGCCCACTGCGAGGGAGCAATATAGTTTTCTTTTTCAGAGTCGAGTACTTATTGGCCGCTCTCCCACTGTTTTGGAGAGATTTTTGATCAGCAGAGTGTGGCATCAGTATGGATGCAGATAGGATACCCAACGAGATTACACTGCATATGCTCTCATTGTGCGTGAGATTAGGCTCAGATGGACACTGAGGCTCTCCTATTCCTTATGTGTAGAGGAGTACAGTGCTATTATAGATAGAGATTGGGACTACCGGCCACAGGTTGTTGATGCAGGAGTGACAGACAGATACATTGCATGGCTTGCAGATCATCCCATTCACAGATTCTTAGATCCTACAGAGTTGATACCCTCCATGGAGGAGGTGATGGATGTTATAGGTTCTCCTATGGTATAGGGCCCGAGACCATAGGTAGTGCATCCTACACCACCCAGACAAAGAGTGATAGCTCCATTGCAGAGATCATCTGGGCATATGAGGCCTCCTCATCCTTCTACTTCTCCCATAGGCACATCCACAGGGTCACATAGATGATCCAGGGGTGAGAGGGGTACTTTGGGTAGTATCGGTGTGACAGATGAGGTGTTAGCAGGTGAGTAGTTTGCAAGTGGTGATGCAGATCCCACACAGGTAGACACTATGTTTGATTTGGGTGCGGAGGTTAGATGTCATAAGATGCATAGATCAAAGACCACTGGACAACAGCCAGAGCAACTAGCACAGGATATAGAGATGCCAACATCTGCAACAGAGCCTACTATTCCTCTCACTTCTTCAAAGATGATTAGATAGCTCAGAGCTTAGGTCTAGGACGTGAAGGTACAGAGTGTCAGATGGGAGGAGAGGTTTTAGGAGGTAGACAGGCAGTGCACTAAGCTTCGTGCAGAGGTTCACTCAGAGGTTCAGAGACTACAGACAGAGGTGACCCATCAGACCTCATGGGCCTCCTATTATGTGTCTGCATACTATGTTGTTGTTCCTGCTGAGCAAAGAGTATCTACATACTCTGAGTACATGGCAGCCTCAGAGGGAGCTAGGGCACCGAGGGTAGAGGTCATACCAGATGCACCACCACCTCCTCCACCAGATACCAAGGATCATGCTGAGAGTTGATTCCTGTGGTCATGTTTTGATATATTCTGTTCTTTGGTATCATTGATATACCATTCTATTTATGATAGCTCTCCGGAGCTCATTCTTTTGTACATTGTGCCAGTAGTGCACCCCTGACACATTTCAAGATTTTTGATATATATGAGATTGATATTTTGATTGTGACTTCATTTGTACTTGTCATGATGTGGATTTATGATGATATCATGTTATGCTTATGCTATGATTAGTGTAGAATGTATGTATGGATCAATGCAATGCAATGATTTCTTTCATATGTATGGATGTTATGAAAATGTAATTGATTATGAAAAGATGTATGTATGATTTATGCTTATGCAATGAATGTAATGTAATGGTAACAAATGATAAGGATAGAAGATGTTAATGTAGCGATACACATGATATGTTTTTGTAGGTTGATGAAGACAAGTACTCAGTCTTATGTCAAAAGGATGTTTAACCCTGGAGGGTTCCTGCTTGCGGCTTGATGAAGAGACCTTCGAGTGAGACTCAGCTCTTGTTAGATGTGAAGAATTGATATGAGGAATTGTTTAAGCTTTGAAGTATTTCCAAACAGTTGTGAGATATGCAAACATGCAAAATGCAAAGAGACATGCAAAATAAAATGCAACCTAAGACCTAGGACCTAGTCACTGATCATGTGTCGATTTGTTATCATCATTGAACTTTTAGGTAACCAAATAAATCAATACAATGCCCACTAGTGATGAAACCATAGACATATGAATATCAATTTGTATGCGCAAGAATCAATACAACACCCACTAATTATGAAACCATGGGCATATGAATATTGATTTTGTTTTCAGAATGTCGGATTAGATATAAGCACCAAGGCACAAATGCCGGGATGACTTGAATATTATGTCCATTTTGATATAGAAATTTGTAGAAGCATCAAAACATGAATTTCATGATGACCTGAATACGCCTTGCATTACAAACACATCAGACAACCAAGAGATCATTCTAAATCCAATGTGAATTACCCGTAGTGATCCTTTATCGTTCACATCCTTAGGCAAGATCATGTTCCATAGTAGGAGAAAGAACTCACTCAAAAAGACAATAGTTAGATCAAACTTCCTTGAATTTTCTGGGTATCAATGGTCAAGGTACGCATGGCCATCCAATTCGAGATAGACGCTCTTACAGTCGGACGCCATTTCAATCCAAAATTTCCAAAGACATTACATTTTCACATACAAGAAGAAAACAAAGAAAAGATTATGCCCCCAGTCATCACTCTCTAAATCCTATAAAGGACATCATCGAAGAGCTCGAAGGGACACAATATGCAGAAATCTCAATGTGAATCAGTAAGCATACAAGGAGATAAAAGCATGAAAAAGCACAGATTATTTTTAGTTTGATGTTTGATTGTTGTTGTAGATGCAAAATCCTTTCTAGAGACGAGACAGACTTGACTGACTCAAATGAAGCTTCAAAGGACTCTGACTGGATATGACACGTCTCAGAGACACCGGAGACCATAGGATATGACATTGATTGCCCCCAAGTTTGAACATTGATAGGATACAGACACTTGAGCAGATTGGTGGACAAACTGACTTATTAAAAATTGGAAATGCAAAAACAAACTGGGAGATGTGTATACACCTTAAAATGGTCGCCTAGACTTTGGGCCCCATTTACTCAATTTGTCAAATATCAATTTTTTGAATCAATGCTTTACAATATATTCAAATCAATTTCCTTGATCAAATCATAACTATTTCAATCATTTCAATAATCTCCTAAGGTTTAATCATGTCATCAATAATTTTATTTAATTAAAAAAAATATTCTCTCTTAAATAAATAAAATAACCTTATTTAATTGAAAGACATATCTTTTAAATGAAATAAAATCTTTTTTTTAACTAAATAATTTTATCTTATTTAGAATAGTATCTCTTTTTTAATTAAATAATGTTATCTTATTTAATTAATAGAGAATCATTCTTTTAAATAAATAAAAAGTCCTCTTAAAGCTCTTTGTGATAAAAAAAAAGGGAAACAAATAATTAAAATAAATAAAATCCCTTTTCTCTCCACACTCTCTAAAAAATGATCTTTATTTCCTCTTTTTGAATTTATCCCACATTGCTCTTGAGGATGCATTCTCTTCCACATTTTCCTATATAAGGAGCCCTCTCCTTCTCATTTTGAGGATCCGAGAATTTTCATGTTATTGTTATACTGCAGGTTTGGAGAGCAATCTTGGAAGAAGCTTGTTGAGCACATTTGGAGCTTGGATATTTGAGACTTCTTTCTTCTTGTCTTCTTCTCTCATGCCTTATGGCAATCCATAGTTTAGATTAATATTGCATTCACATAATAGTTTAAATTCATGTTTCCTTTCATAGATTAACATTGTATAAGCATTCATTTCAATAGAATAGTTTATTTCTTGCATTGTTATCATCTAGACTAGTTTCATTTGCATGAAATAACTTGATTATCATAGAGATTAGCATGCTTGCTATTCATCTTTGAATCTCTCATTTCTTGGTGTACTTGCATGGGCATAACTAGGTCAATCTAAGGGCCTCATATACAAACCCCTGCACTCCATGAATAGAGAGCTGTGAATCATTGTTTGAGACCTCATTCTTGATTTTTCTTGAATGTAATGATTCATAGAAGTGTGACTACTTTCTAGCACGCATTTTTGGCGCCCACCGCGGGGCAGAAAAGATCAATTTCTGGCCTCATTCTTGATTATTTTTTCACTTTTAGTGTTGGTTCCAAGCCTTGTAAAGCCATGTACAGCCTGGAAACCTTCTAATATAATAATGGATGGATATAATGATGAATCCTCTTTCTCATTATTTTGTTTTGGTTCATTTTTATAAATAAATGAATAAGTTATGATCATTTTGGTGAAAGTGGATATTTGCAGATTTGAGATTCTCTAAATACAGTCAGATTGAAATGTCTGGTACGGACAAATTGTGAAGAATAAGTATCTCTAATAATATTCATTGAAAATATATGTGAATTATCTTTCATTTCCTTTTGGTTTGAGTCATTTTTATGCAGATTTGTGAAAGTTATGGGCATTTGAGTGAAAACTAGTTTTTAACAATCTGTATTAGAGTTGCAGGCAATGATTTATTCTTAGAAAATAATTTATGAATGGTAAAAATAAATGGCTTACATATTTGGAAACTATATTCATTAATGGTTACTTTTAAATTGGTTTGGTTTCATTTTGATTCTTTTTGAGAAAGATATATGATTCCCTAGGCAGGGCCTAGTGTTTTAAATCTGGTTTATGACAAAAAAAATGGCAGTCTGAAAAGGTTATTGGTTGAGGAACCAAATTGAATCATAAGACCTTGTAATTTTGGGAAATGATAGTTCTTTATGTTGGCTAAAAACTTCATTCTTTTTATAAATTTTAATATTGTGATTTTATGGGTCAAATAAATCAATTTTTAAAGACTATCTTGAAGACAGCAATGTTACATATCTTACGGTTTGCCATTGATTTGTCTTGATTCTGTACTTTCAGATGTGTGCTAAATGTTGGATTTCAGATCTTTGGACCTAAGGTGAGTTCTTAAAATCTCTATAACACTTGTTTTGGGCATAAAATCAATCTCTCATGTGTTTGGCTTGAGTGTTACATGCTTTCATAGAACACATTTTTTATGCTCTTAATGAGAAATGAATGAACATAGATTTGATTTTATACAAGTTTGTGTTTAAGTGAATGCTTGTGTTTAAACATTAAGTAATTTTTGGTTTCAAATATCAAAACATCTCATTGAGTAATCTAGGGCATGGATTCATTCCTAGTTTACATGAAGAGTTAAATGCACCACTTTGTGGACTCACTTCATGTTTACTTGGAAAGTTAAATATTCCATGATTCAAACCCTCTTGCACTTATGAGTAGTATTGATTAGCAGTCTTAGATTACTTGTGATTGATCTAGATTGCTATCTTGGGTTATTGGACTCGCTAATCCACCGGCCCCTCATTTCTGCCCTGTGGTTGCAATCTCAACGCCACATTAAAGGGGAGGGGTCTATAGGAAAGAAGCGTTAATTGTTCCACTAGGCAACCCTTTTGTGCTTTTTGGAACTCACTTGTTGTCTAGGTTGTGGACTTGTTTGTAGCTTATGTGGGGTGTTAAGTGTTCCACCTTGTGGACTCACCTCATATTTTCTTTAAGTGTTAAGTGTTCCACCTTTAGTGCTTTTCAATACTTTTTGATAGAGAATTACTTACTTTTCATTTTTTTTTTTAGAAGGCCTGCTTGGGGATTTCATCACCTCAAGGGATGACCTTAACTCCCGTGTTCTGGTAGAGTATAAATATCAGGAGGTGAATCCAAAGATACCTCTCTTGGGAATGAGTTAGATTTCACTCTTGGCTAAGCCTCAAAGAACTTTATACCTTTGAGAAGTGAAGGAGGAGATTTGGGTTACCGTCTCCCCCCGGCTGTGTGATTTTTGATTCTTCTCATCTACAGATTTGGGCCTCACGTACCTTGCGTATATTGAGGACACCCTTTAGAAAATCCATGTATATCCTTTTAGACAGCTTGCTAGGATGTTGTTATGTTCTACGTGCCTGCTAAAACATTTCCAAGAACATACACAAGTAGAATCTTTAAGGAGTAGCATACTAAGTCACTTTATTGTTTGTGTGCAAGGTTGCTTTGCCCCTTGCTCATTGTTTGAAGACAACTGCTTGCTTGAACTCCTTGATTTTTGTCTTATGTGCTTGATCAATGATAAAAATCTATTGATATACTTGATCTTTTAAAACGAACACAAAAACTAAGTTCCTGAGTTGAAGCACCAACCTTTTTTTATAGCTTGCTCGATCTTCTACCTTGTTGTCACCTTGGGAATAATTGTCAAGTTAAAAGATTATTCTTGGTGAGAGTTTATCTCTAGAATTGCTAGCCACATTCTTGGAGAATTTTAGTACTCTTTTTGTCCAAACCATTTCCATCAAATTCAATTTCAATTATATTTTGGCCTAGTCCAACCTTTTGATTCAAAAGTGCAAGGGTAGTCACCCTTTGATTTGAGGCACCTCTTTGATAGTGTTGGTAATGCCTTTTGCAATTTCTATCTTACCATCTCCCTTTGGACATTAGAGAACTTTGATTATCCTAGTTTGGTGTTGACATTTTGTGAGGCCATCTTATCACCAAGTGTCTTCAATTCTTAGTCTTCCTTGGTCAATCTAGGTTAGATCCTAGGTGCTGTTATGTTGCTCAACATCTCAATGAATGTTAATGGTATCAATTGCACAAGATGAATTTTCCCATGTTTTTCTTCTAAAGTCTTCTATTCACATGGGAAATTCTTCTTGTCTTCCTAATTCTTTTCCTCTTATTATCTAGTCTACTTCTTTCTATTCTTTTCCTCTAGAACTATGAGTTTCAACTATCTTGCTGTGGAACCTCTCTTGAAAATGGATGATCTTGATCTCCTTGCTCAATTTGAAGAGCATTATTCCTCAAAAAATCTTATGGGTGAAAAATTTATGGAAAAAATAGAGGAAAAATCAATTAAATCAAGAGCCTTTGCTAGAATTATCAACATGATCCTATCACAACCTCCTTCTTCCAAAAGTCTTTCATCTTCTAAATCTTCCAAATATTATCATGACTCTTCTAAACACTATTCACATTCTTCATCTTCCAAATCTTATCATGAATATTCTAAACATTATTCAAATTCCTCATTATCTAAGTCTTCTTCTTCCACTAGGTCTTCACCTTCCTCTTCTTCACGATCTCATTCCTCTTCTACTTATCCCAAGAGTCTTAATTCTCTTCACGAGACATACCATGATGAGCAATATGATATCCCTTGTGATACCTCTTCCACGAAGAGTGACATGCCCATCTTTGATGACTATGATGACTATGATGATGGACAATGTAACAATACCTATGAAACCCCTATTCCTAAGAGTCCTCCTCATCGTGTGCTTGTGCTTACTGGAAAAGGGTCATCACATTGGATAGATTGTGATGGTGATCCATATGACTCTAATTTTGAAAGAGACTTTGATGATTTCTATGAACAATACCTAGACGATACATCTACTTCACTTGAGGAAGAGAAAGCTCAACGCGTTGATTATAAATGTAAATACTATAAGAATGTTTACTCTAAGAACTCTCATGCTGAAAATAAAGATTATATTCTCAAACAAGATCATGTTAATGCTAGACCTTTGTCTTGTGATGGTTCCATTCCATTCCCTACTTCTTCCCATACTCCTACATCTCCTAAAGTCACCAAGTCTTCCAAATCTTTCACAAATTCTTCATCCAACAAAGATCCTAATGCTTTTCACATGGTTCCCTATAGTTATCCTCAAGGGCCATCTCTTAAAGATACTCAAGCTAACCTTCACTTGGCTACCAATACTTTCAATAATGCTAAACCTAAAAAGCCTAAGCCTTCATATGCTATAATGCCTACTTCATCTGGTCCTTCACCATCTCTGCAATAGTCTTCCATACAATCCCAACATGTTTCATTGTCCTTAGAAGTGGCTCCATGTCAAGAGGACTCTAAAAATGATGAAGAAAAGAACATAAATAAAGATCAAGATCAAGAACCCTCCATTTCATCCAATCCTTTTCATGATGTCTTTTATCCACTTCATGATTCTTTTGATCCTACAGACCCTTTTTCATGCATTCCACCATGTCTTAAGTCTTCTCCTAAGCAAGATCAAGCTACTACTTATACCATTGAGCTTATTGACAATCAAAATAACCTTACTACACTTTCACTTTCCAAAGATGATACTTCCATTAAGGTTGGTAAAAATGGTGTTGTTACTTCCAATGTTAAGCCTATTGAAAATCAAGAGAAAAATTATGTGCATATACCATACAAAGATCCTTGTCAAGATCAAAGTCTTCCATCTTCTTGTTCTACCATTCCATGTTCACTTCCGCTTTCTACTTTTCCTAAGTCTTTGCAAGCTTTGAACGATCCTATCAAAGAAAATGCTCTTATTCAAGATGTCCAGGATCCTATTGAAAATTCTAATGCTCACTCTGAAGATGCTGATATCCTTGGTTGTCATATAGATGCTAATGAACTTATTGATTATCCTTTTGCATCTTCCACTTCCATCCTTGGACCTCTTCCACCACTACTAAGGACTTCATGTTTTCCTTCCATATTGGGTCCTTATGTCCCTTCATTTTCCCCTCCTAACTCTCCTAATTCATCATCTATCTTGGGTCCTTATGTCCCTCCATCTCCTATCTTTCCTCAAAATCAACATAGATGCATACCTTTGAATCTTTTTCATCCATCCATCCATCTACACCAGTCATATTATCCTTCTTATTCCACACGTCCCAAGTCTTTTGGAAGTAACTTGAATGTTCAATATAAGAAAAAGAAACAATACAAGAATCCATCAAAGAAAGAAGATCACCATGTCTCCTCTAATCGACATGGGGGCATAAAGTCAAAAGAGATATCTAAGAAGAAAACTACAAGACAAGTATGGGTTCCAAAATCCATCATTCAAGATATTCTCTCTAAGTCATCAAAAGGAAATAAAAAGCCTAAGGCTATATGGATTCCAAAGTCTCTCATAAGAGAGTCTCATGTTGAACAAAAAGTGAATTTGACATTCAAGCTTTCAAAGACTTCCACCTCATATTCTTCCAAAAACATTCTTCCATTCCATGCACTTGAACCGCAACCTCTACTAAACATTCACCATATTCCTTCATTCAAGTTTCCTCTATCCTCTCGCCACCCTCCAAGGTGTGCGTCGATGTTGATCTTGCCTTCCTCTCCAACTGTGCTTTCACAATCCTTCCATTCATTATCCTTCTACCTGCTATCCTTCTTCCTCATTTTCCTATTCCTACTATCTTCCAGCCTCACTCGCTTTACATAAAACCTTATCCTCCATTTTCTCCTCCATCTTCCTTTCCCTATCAACATCTTTGAGCATATTATTTTGAATCCTTGGCATATCATGGTTTATCTTTTCAAGGAGCATTATCTAAAAGCTTGCCTTCTTCCAAAAATTATAAAATTCAAAAAAAAATGAAAAAAGAGAAAAAAAATGAAAAAATTGAAAATGTGCCTTGGTGAAAACCTAGAAACAGGCACCTTGGTAGAAAAAGTAAAGAGAAATAAATTCATCCTATGATGAAAACCACTCCCTTGTGGCACCTTAAATAAGTACCATGATGAAAACCTGGCAATCAGACATCCTGCGTAGTTCTTCTACATATTTCATCCATTCCATCCTCTCTCTTTGATCTTGAAAAGGTTGATCTATACACAAAAATTTGGCTATCTTGTGAGCTATCTTACGATGATCTTGTTTTCATTCCCTTCTTGTTTAGCTTTCATTTTCATTTTCCTTCATTCATTCTAGCCTTTCGCTATCCTTTTCCCCTTTGGTCTTGATCTAATAAAAAAGAGTAAATACGATGCTATGAAGCCTCTTAACATGTCTACTCCTTTGGACTGCATCCTTTCCTTCTTTTGCATTATGCTTTTGAGGCTTATCTTATGCTAGTCTTTCATTGCTTGTCCAAATGTACTTTACATGACAATTTTTTTTCCTAGCTTGGGTACTCTTGAGGAGTTTGACCTTGAGGATTTCTTCCCTCCATTTGCTTTCATTCTCCTTTCCTCCATCTCATTCACTAGCTTGCTAATCCCTCTTGTTCTCCACCTTGCTAGACATTGGGACTGCACGATGTGATCTTGCTTGGGAGTTTGATGCTCATTCTATCTGGGGGCATCTTTTGTACATACTTATTGATCCTGAAAAAAATTCCAAAAAAATTCATATATGATGCTGAAAAAACTCTAAAAATCAAAAAATGTCCTGAAAAAATTATCATCTTAGTGAAAACCTAGCAATAGGCGCTTTGATGTATCTCAAAAAAATTATATATTCCAAAAATACCAAAAAAATCAAAAATTCAAAAAATTCAAAAAAAAATAGAAAAAGTGCCTTGGTGAAAACCTGGAAATAGGCACCTTGGTAGCAAAAATACAAAAAAATTATAAAAAGTCCTGAAAAAATTCTTCCAACTAGTGAAAACCTAGAAACAGACGCTACTTGAGGCCTTTCCACCCCTATTTCTTAGCATGCATCCTCGACACTTATCCTTTCTCCATCATACCTTGTCCTTGTTGCCTTGGTTTGGCATTGGTCTTTGTCTTTGTCCAGGGGGCATCACTATGTTAGCTTTGGTCTCTTGGATATGCTTGTCTTTAGGACACCTCACAAATGGTGTTTTTCAACACCAACCCAACTGTGTTTTTCAACACAACCCCCGACATCAAGTGTTTTTCAACACTTATCAGTTTGGTCTTATCTAGTTTGGTCATGTGATCTTACCTACTAGCAAGCATTCGATCCTTATCCTCGGAACTCAATATCAGTTTACACACTTAAAATTTTTAAATGCAACACTTAATGCTTGAGATATGTCATGATATTTTCTTTGTGTGCTGACTGATATTGATTTTCGTTGAGTGTCCTTGTCTAATAAGTCTCTCCATGATGCATCTCTAGAAGACTTGGGGCATGGGGCATGTTTTTATTTGCTTTCTTCTTGTGGGTATTGTCTTGAACCTCTTCTATGTCTCTTGTTGTCTCCTTGACACACTTAGGAGATTTAAGGCATCATCCTTGACTTTTTTTTGCACAACCATTCTCATGGTCATCCCGACGTTTATGCCTTGATGCGAGCATGGTTTTACTACATTAAATTGGGTAAGCTAACATTGCAGTCATCTTGACCTTTATGTCTTTTGATGCTCATGTTAGAATCTTTCCACATTCCAATCTGATATTAATCACATTCATATCTTCATAGTTGCATTTGTGACTAGTGTTGATTGTGTGATTGTCTGATGTCCGGTAATAACGGCCCAATGATGAAAATAAGTTCTCTTACATTCTCTAATGAATGATGAACACAAAAAAACCTGTGTTACCCATGCAAGTACACCTTTGCATTTTCATGTAGCTTGCATTATTTAGACTTCATGTTCAATTTTCACTTTTAGGCTGCATTATGAGTTTGAGAGGGTTTCCTTCATCTTTCTTGTGGACTTTCAATCAACTGTGGTCATGATTTCATCTTCATTTCCTTATCTTCTTTCGTGATCTCAATCAAAATTCCCTATCTTAAACAGTTGATTGATTTTGATGCATCCTCTTTCTTGAGGCAAATTCTCTTTCTTCTCTCCATTTCTTTCCATTTCTTCCAAACTTCTATCTTCCATTCACTTTCACTCCACTTCTTTTCTTCTAATTCAACCTTGGGGCATAATCTTTCTTGCGGATCTACCTTGGTTCTGTGATTTTTTTTATCTTTCATCTTATGTCGAGAACCTTATTTTTAGTTCAATTTGATCAAATTTATCAATTTATTGTTTCTCCTCTATCTCATTTCGATTTTGATCATGAGGGGGCAGTACCTACCAAACTTCATTGCTTGATTCAGCTTTATCAAATTTATCGATTGCTTCTCTTGGGGCAACCTTGCTTGAGATTCTTATCTCGTATTTGAGACTTGAAAATTACCTATTCACAGGTGTTGGCCTTGTCTTTTTCAGTCTTCTTATCTATGTCCTGATGTGTTCCCATCTGTCGAACACACATCTGGGTTGTTTTGTGATCCCAAATCGATCTCATGCTTCAATTCCATTCTTTGACTGCATGTGATCCCAAGTCGACCTCACATTAGTCAAAGAGGGGCAAATGTATGCACCTTAAAATGGTCACCTAGACTTTGGGCCCCATTTACTCAATTTGTCAACTATCAATTTTTTGAATCAATGCTTTACAATATATTCAAATCAATTTCCTTGGTCAAATCATAACTATTTCAATCATTTCAATAATCTCCTAAGGTTTAATCATGTCATCAATAATTTTATTTAATTAAAAGAAATATTCTCTCTTAAATAAATAAAATAACCTTATTTAATTGAAAGAAATATCTTTTAAATGAAATAAAATCTTTTTTTTAATTAAATGATTTTATCTTATTTAGAATAATATCTCTCTTTTAATTAAATAATGTTATCTTATTTAATTAATAGAGAATCATTCTTTTAAATAAATAAAAAGTCCTCTTAAAGCTCTTTGTGATAAAAAAAGGGAAACAAATAATTAAAATAAATAAAATCCCTTTTCTCTCCACACTCTCTAAAAAATGAGCTTTATTTCCTCTTTTTGGATTTATCCCACATTGCTCTTGAGGATGCATTCTCTTCCACATTTTCCTATATAAGGAGCCCTCTCCTTCTCATTTTGAGGATCCAAGAATTTTCATGTTATTGTTATACTACAGGTTTGGAGAGCAATCTTGGAAGAAGCTTGTTGAGCACATTTGGAGCTTGGATATTTGAGACTTCTTTCTTCTTATCTTCTTCTCTCATGCCTTATGGCAATCCATAGTTTAGATTAATATTGCATTCACATAATAGTTTAAATTCATGTTTCCTTTCATAGATTAACATTGTATAAGCATTCATTTCAATAGAATAGTTTATTTCTTGCATTGTTATCATCTAGACTAGTTTCATTTGCATACAATAACTTGATGATCATGGAGATTAGCATGCTTGATATTCATCTTTGAATCTCTCATTTCTTGGTGTACTTGCATGGGCATAACTAGGTCAATCTAAGGGCCTCATATACAAACCCCTGCACTCCACGAATAGAGAGCTGTGAATCACTATTTGAGACCTCATTCTTGAGTGTTCTTGAATGTAATAATTCACAGAAGTGTGACTACTTTCTAGCACACAATATGTACAAGCTAAAGCAAGACTAAAAGCTTGGAAAGACCAAGATTGCACTGATAGATGGAGCATTTTGAAACAAGTGGTGCCCGTTTGCCGAGTTTTCACCATCTTGGCAGAGATTCTATTTTTGCTACCAAGGCGCCTGTTTCCAGGTTTTCACCAAGGCACTTTTTTTTCTTTTTTTTCATTTTTTTGTACTTTTCATTTTTTTAATTTTTTTTAATTTTTGATATTTTTTTGATTTTTTTTGTGAATCATCAAAGCACCTATTGCTAGGTTTTCACCAAGATGTTCATTTTTTCAAGATATTTTACCATAGACTAAATGCCTTAGGCGTAGAATTTCTTCAGATGGAGAATGTTGATTGGTTCTCAGAGCTGTTCTCCTTCAGTCGTTGAGAGTTGATAGGCACCAGAGCGAAAAGTAGCAATGATTACAAAGGGACCCAGCCAATTGGGTTCAAACTTCCCCTTGCATTCTCGATGTGATTGATTTTTAGGATTTTCTCTCAAGACTAGATCGCCAACCTAAAATTCTCTATGTCTGACTTTCTTGTTGTAGCCTCTAGACATTCTCTTCTGATATACTCTGAGATGATCATATGTTGCTTGTCTGCTCTCATCTAGTAGTTCTAGTTCTTGTAACCTAGATGCTTTGTAGTCATCGTCAGTTACGAGACCATGCATTCTAATTCTGAGTGATGGGATTTCAACCTCAATAGGTAGTACTACTTCAGACCCATAAACTAAAGTGAAAGGTGTAGCCCCAGTAGGTGTTTTGATACTTGTTCTGTAGGCCCATAGAGCTAGATTAATCATGAGATGCCAGTCTTTGCCAGTTTTGCTTACTGTTCTGTGCAAGATCTTTAATAGATTTTTGTTAGAAGCCTCTGCTTGGCCATTCCCTTGTGGATAGTAGATAGAAGACCAATGTTGGGTGATCTTGAATTTGGCACATAGATCATCTAGGTCTTTATTCCTAAATTGCCCACCATTATCTGTGATTATGGAACAAGGTATCCCATATCTGCATATGATATAGTTCAATATGAACATAGATATCTGTTTCCCTGTTGCTTGTGTCAAAGGGACCGCCTCTACCCATTTTGTAAAATAATATGTGGCTGTGATTATATGGGTATGTCTGCTAGAAGAATGAGGATGAATCATCTCGATAAGATCAAATGCCCATTGATGGAAAGGCCATTGTGTTGTAAAGGGGATTAGATCCCTCCCTGCAGCATGAATTAGGTTTCCATGCACTTGGCACTTTTGACAATTCTTAGAAAATTTGATAGCCTCTTTCTCCATTTCAGGCCAATAGTACCCATCCCTAATAAGTTCTTGAGCTAGTGTTAAACCGTTCGAGTGTGACCCACAAATACCATCATGGACTTCCTCTAATGCACGTTGAGACTCTTCCCATTCTAAACATCTAAGTAGCGTACCATCTAGACATCGTTTGTATAGATCATGACCAATGATGACATATCGGCAGGCATTACAGATAAGGTATCTCTTTTCATGGCGGTTGAAGGTATCAGGGATGATTTGGTCTTGGAGATAGGAAAATAGGTTTTTATATTAGGATGAATCATGACCTACAATAGTGCATATCATGTGGGTTTCAGGGGAGTCATATGCAAGATAAAATAGTGCTTCCACCAGGAACTCATAGCATAGCTCATGTTCAGGCTGCTGTAATAAAGTAGATAGTGTTTCCATTGCATCCGCAGCCTTGTTCTTTGTTCTAGGAATTTGCTCAAATGTGATAGATATGAAATATTTCTTAAGATCACCTACCATTCTCTTGTAAGGAATGAGCTTTTCATCTTTAGTTTGGTAGACATCATTGACTTGATGAATAACAAGTTGAGAGTCTCCATGAATGTGTAGCTATGTTACTCTCCATTCAATTGCTAGTTTCATACCATTCAAAAGGGCTTCATATTCCACAATATTGTTCGTGCAAAGGAACTTCAGTCTGAATACTTTTGGGATGGAGTATCCTTGAGGAGTTATGAACAATTTGCCTGCTCCAAATCCATTCTGTGTATAGGAGCCATCAAAGAACAATTTCCATTCTCTAGAAGATAGGTGCATAATAGAGGAGTTTGGAAATTCCATTTGCATTAGTGTGTCATCAAACATGGGTGCATCTGCTAGTTGATCAGCAATAACTTGACCTTTTATAGCTTTTCTTTCAACATATTCAATATCAAATTCGCTTAGAAGCATGACCCATTTAGCCAGTCTACCTGTGAGGGCAGCCTTGCTTAGTAGGTATTTTAGTGGATCAATTTTTGCTACTAGATGCGTGGTATGAGCTAACATATAGTGTCTTAGTTTCTATGATGCAAAGATCATAGTGAGACAAGCTTTCTCAATCATAGAATAGTTCTTTTCATATGCCACCAATGTTCTACTTATATAATAAATGGCTCTTTCCTTTTTCTCTTCATCATGTTGTGCTAGCAATGCCCCCAGTGATGTGGCTGTTGCGGAGACATATAAGATCAATGGCTTCCCATGAATAGGAGGCATCAAGATAGGCAGATTTGATAGATACTCCTTGATATGGTTAAATTTGTTCTCACATTCTTCATTCCATGCAAAGGTCACACCTTTATGTAATGTTTTTATAAAAGGTTGTGATATGTCCGCTAGCTGTGATATGAATCTTCTAATAGATTGAACTCTTCCTTGCAACATCCTTATTTGACTGATATTCATGGGAGGTTGCATCTCTATTATAGCCTTGACTTTATCCAAATAAACTTCAATGCCCTTCTTGGAAACTATGTATCCTAAGAGCTTTCCAGAAGTGACACCAAAAGCACACTTCTTAGGATTTAGTCAGGGACTAAACTTTTCCATTTTGTCTAGGATCATGCTCAAGTCCTTTAGATGTTTAGTTCTGATCATAGATTTTGCTAAAGTATCATCAACATAATCTTCCATAGTTCGATGCATCATGTCATGGAAAATAGATGTCATTGCTCTTTGATATGTAGCACCAGCATTTTTAAGCCCAAATGGCATGACATTCCAACAGAAGGTGCCCCATGCACATGTGAAAGTAGTTTTCTCTTGGTCCTCTGGAGCAATTTTTATTTGGTTATATCTAGAAAAACCATCCATTAAGGAATACATCTTGAAACCCGCAGTCATGTCCACTATCATATCAATGTTAGGTAGTGGAAAATCATCCTTAGGGCATGCTCTATTCACATCTCTAAAGTCTGTGCACACTCTGATTGACCCATCTAGTTTAGAAATAGGTACAATATTAGAGATCCACTCTACATAGTCAATAACTCAAATGAATCTAGCATTTAGGAGCTTCTCTAATTCAGCTTTTACCAAGAGTGCAACATGAGGATGCATCTTTCTCAACTTTTGCTTGATAGGTTTGACATTTGGAGCAATAGATAAATGATGCATTATAAGATTGGGATCCAATCCTGGCATATCTGAATATTTCCATGCAAAGTTGATCTTCTTCTCTGTGAGGAATGTTGTAAATTTTTGTTTCTCTTCTTCTAATAATGATTGTGCTACAGATACCAATTGTGGTTCCTCTGTTGTACCCAAATTGATGGATTGAGTGGGCTCAATTAGAACTGGAGATCTGTCCTATAAATGACTCAGAAGGACATCAAATATCTCATCCTTAGGCACCTTAGAGAGGTTTTCACCTTTGGATACATCTTTTATTTTTACTTTTGTAGGTTCTAAGACTGCCACAAAGTGGTTTTCACCCTCAGAACTCTTTTTCTTTTTCTTTTTATTCTTGTTTTTCTGACTAAGATATTTGATGTCTGACTCGGTCATGCTGACGCTTGGTTCATTGATGGAAGTACTCATAGGCTCAACTACATTGAGGTAGCAAGCAAGGGCATAGTCATTTGGGAAGGTATAAATACCATGGCTCGGATTCATGGAGGTTTGATCAATAAGTTCTAGATATTTGATAGTCAAAGTAGGGAAAGATTGGGAGATAGTGTTTACAAATATGGATCTATCATCATTGGTCCTAACCTGATGCTCGAGTTCAAAGGTGATACTACAACTTAAGACATCCAATTTATGAATAGGCTCAATGTCATCGTGGGAGTCCAATTTAGCCATAGATGGATCAAACTCGATAGGTTCATCATTTTGCTCTAGACTTACGTTGGTTTGAGGTGCATATTGGTGAATAACATCAACATGTTTCTCTATGATAAGCTCATCTAGTTCTGGAATGGCTCCCCATTCATAGTCATTTGATTCAGCTTCAGATTTAGGATCTCTAGGAAATCTTAGAACATGAGTAAAGTCAAGGTGAATACCCCAAGAAGGGTTACCCTCAGAGTCTAATTTGTATTCATACTCATGAGAATCTATCTCAGAATCACTACCACTTCCCTCTTCTTGATTATTTTTGAGATTAGCTAGTTCTTGTGTTGCAACTATCTCTTGATTGATAGTAGGTTCTTGTGTTTCTACTACATTAATGCTTTTGATAGGATCATCTTTATCATCAAGAAGGTCTTTGATCTCTTTAGGCAATTTTTCATAGGGGATGAATTCTGAACTATCTGAATCACTATCGGATGGTTTTGTTTCTTCTTTCTTAAGAAGAGGTTCCCCTGGTGCGATCTGTTCTATGACATGAGAGCAATTACCTTTGAGGTGATAGGGTTTCTTCTTAAAGCCTAAGCCAACTTTGTTTTTATTTTTTCTACCAGTATGTGGGAGAGGTACCTCAAGACTTTTTCCTCTGATTCCTAGAGGTCCTTTACCTGAATATCCCATCTTAGCTATTAATTTATCTCCTAGACCATATGACTTGGATACTGCCGAGTCACCAATTTGAACAACTTGAGATTCAGGTTCATCTTTGTATAGCCATGATAGCACAGCCTCATCCTCTTCAAATTCTTTCTTGGATACTTTTTCTGCTACAAAATTCTTTTTATATGCTTCAAGAGGTTCTTTAGAGTCTAGTTTGGATTGTTTCAAAGATTGCCCATAAGACTTAGGTGAGATAGGGAGAGATGTCAAAGATAAGACTAGCTCGATAGTATATTCTCCCATACTATTTTCTTTGATATTAACCTCTTTTGCAAGATCTTCCATTTTAGATGTGGATGCTTCTTTAGTTGGTTCGATAGAAGATTCTCTGTTATTAGGTACAAGCTTATCTGCACTTTCTTTCAAGGTGTTGCATGTTGTATTCAGATCTGTGGGGATAGTAACCTCTACTCCTTCATAAGGAAACTTCAAACATTGATGGTATGTAGAAGGAATAGCTTGCATTTCATGTATCCATGGTCTCTCTAGAAGGACGTTGTAGGCCAAAGGTAGATCAAGCACTTGATAGATGGTATCTTTGATAACTGGACCCACTCTGATAGGTAAGACAATGGTGCCTTTAGAAGATCTTTCTTGTTCATCATAGGCCTTGATAGTTATTTTCTTTCTAGGATCAATAGCCAATTCTAAAAATCCCAATTGTGTGATCAAGCTGTAAGAACAAATGTTTAGGCCAGCGCCCTCATCTATCAACACACATTTGACTCTATAGTTCTAGATCAAGACTTCTATATGCAAAGGCTGATTATGTGGGTGACTCAAGGATTTTTCATCTTCCTCTGAAAAGGAGATATATTGCAGAGATGTAAGATTTCCAACCATAGTCTAGAACCTGTCTAAATCAAGGTCATCAGGAACATTGGAACCGAGCAAAGCTTTATCGAGAATGGCTCTATGAGCTAGAGATATTCAAAGAAACTCAAACATGGAGATTTTTGCATTAGTGTGCTAGAGTTGATGAACAATGCTATAAGACCTAGGCCTTGTATCCTTTGGATTGGAAGATTTGGAAGCAGCCTTCTATTTAGAAGCAGATGAAAGATTGAAGGGCACCTTAGGGACATTTGATGAATCTGGGATTTGTCCTTTTAGATGCGTTTGAGCTTATGATTGAGTAACTACGTTAGTGGAGGAATGATTTCTATCTCTTCGTATGATTATGATGACATTGCAACTTTCAGAGAGACATGGCTCAACCATATTGATGACAGTGTTATTTCCAGGGTAGGCATAGTTGACTTTTGCCCCCATATTAGGCTGAGAAGTTGAAACTTCTTGACCATGTTTTGGAAATGGTTCTATGAATTTTGTATGATAGTTATTTCTTGTGGGATTTTCAATTGTGATGTCTCCACTATCAATCAGATCTTGAATGGTATGCTTCAAGTGATAGCAACTACTATTTTTGTGACCTTTACTTCGATGGAAATCACAGAATTCATTTTCCTTCCACCATATCAGTTTGGGGTCCTGAACATTTGGTCGGATTGGTGGTAAAGAGATGATGTTATTAGCCAGTAGATTTTTCATAGCTGATTCTAAAGACTCTCCTAGAGGAGTAAATTTTTTATGTTTATCCCATTTTTTGTATTCTGGCTTCTTTTGAGATGGTGGAGAAGACTTTTGCTCTAAAGCTTTAATGGCTTGAGTGCCAAGAGTGAGATTGTAGGCTGGTGCCTTTGATGGGGCACAGATAGTGTCAACAATGCCATCTATGATGATGCCTTTATTCTTGTTCCAATTTTTGTTCTTGTATTTAGAACTAGATCCAGATTCGTACTTGTATTTTTGAAGTGTGATTTCTCCTTTTTTTACAAGCACTTTTTCAATTTTGATAGCATTATCCACCATCTTGTCAAAAGATGTATGATCTTGCATTTGTAAGGGATAATTGATTTCAAGAACAAGGTTATTGATAAAGATTTCAAGTTTCTCCATTTCAGGAATTGGTCTAGCATATAGAGAGAACTTCTTTCACCACCTTTTGAGGAAATTTAGGAATGATTCTCCTGGATATTGCTTGAGATTACAAATATCAATCATGGTGATGGGATGTTGAATATTGTAGGAGTATTGTTGGTAGAATAATTTAATCAATTTCTCAAATGTCTTGATAGTAGGAGGCAATCTTGAAAACCATTGAATGGATGCTCCTCCCAGAGATCTAGGAAAAAGACGCATCAGATAGGTCAGTTTGTGCATGAATTCCATGGATTGTGTACAGAACTCTCTGACATGATCTTGAGGATCAGAGTGTCCATCATACTTATCATACTTTGGCATCTCCACTCTTTTTGGAAATGGTGGCATAGACAAGTTTTTGTCAAAAGGAAAAGGGCATAGAGCTTCCATGGAGAACTCTTTGGGTTCCTTTTCTTTCTCAAGGATATTAAATTTGACTTGTAAAGCATGTATCTATTTCATCATAGCTGTGAGTGGAGTTTCTTCCTCATGTGTAATGATATCTTCAACATTAAAGTTGGGAGGAAGTTTAGCTCCTTGATGAGCTAATTGTAAAAAGTATGCTTCTCTATCTTCTTTCAAGAAATGCTTCATCATTCGTTTGAAGTTATCATTGTTTTGATATTGAGCAATTTCTTCAGGTGTGGGTTCTTGATTTGCCCCATGTTGAGATTGAGCTCTTTGAGAGCCAAAATTTGTCCCTTCTTGAGACATGGTAGGAGTTTGTGGACTCCCTGGATTAGATTGATGAGGGGTATGTTGAGTACCTCCGTGAGTTGATAGAGGAGGTATGTAGCCAGATTTCAATCGATAGTTGCCAAGACCATCATCCTCGTAAAGACCAGAATTGATGAGTTGCTCAAGAGTCAGAGTTTGGGTAGTGGTGATAGATTTCTTGTGAGAGGAAGCTCTAGTCTCCACCATCAACTTTGAGTGAAACAAAAGAATAAGATTCAGATAACTAAAGAATGAATTAAATCAAGATGATCAAATGACGCAACCTTGTCAAGGTTTGATTGATTTGAAGATTTGATTAGACATGGATGAAGGATATTGTGCCCTGGATGTATGCGTAGGTTCCCAAAAGATAGTGGACAAGATATCACAACACTTAGTCATTTTGATGATTGATTGAAGATTGATAGTTATGACAAGGTTTTGACACAGGATGATAAGGACTCAAATCGATTAAACAGAAGGCTGAATCAAATTCAAAAGGCCACTTTAGGAAAATGATTGGACTCTTAATAGCTACTACTCTATTCTTGACATAGTGATTCATTTGACAAATTCTGAAACTAGGGTGAAGAAGCTGAATATCTGGCAATTTTGACAATTTTTTGACAACTTTCAAAAATTTCCCAAACGACACTCTGCAGACTCGTACGACAGTGGGTATGCTGTGAAATGATAGTTGCAAAACTTGTACGACAATTGCAAGAAATATTTTGACTCTTAGAATTTTCTGGCATCAAAACTCATACGACACTGGGTTAGTTATCATACGACAGTTGGGTATCAATGAAACGACAGTTGAAAATCTCATACGACAGTTGCAAGATTTTGACTTTGAGAATTTGCTGGCATGGAAACTCATACGACACTGGGTACTCAATCATACGACAGATGGGTTGTAATGAAACAACACTTGATGGAAACTCGTATGACTTTCTGACGTCCTGAGATGACTTTTGACTCCAGAAAAGGATTTTACTTCAAATTTTGCAAATTTTGAGTTTTCAATTTTGAATCGTTTGCAAATTTCAATGTCCAGATTTGAGGATTGTAATAGGTTTGTTCATTTTCAATAACCAGATAGATAAACAAGCATGCAAAATAGCAAGCAAGTGATTTCAAGCATGTCTAAAAATAATGAACAAGGGCAAAAGCAACCTTGCGCATGAACAATCAACTGACTTATTCGTTCTAATCCTTAGAAGTGCTAATTGCGTATGTTCCAAAAATGTTTTGCAATAACACACATATACCCTATAAAATGAAAATTTGGCCTTGCTAGGGTTTTTAGTAATGGTTTGACTCTACAACTTTTATGATCCAAAGGGGTGAACTCTAATCCCAGCGCACCAGGGTTTTGACACAGTCTGAGAACTTAATCTTCAGGAGCTGCTAGGGAGATCTGACAACCCAACAATGAACCATACCCATGGAGACTTCTTCCACAAGGACATTTATATAGTAGCTATCACTACCACAGCAAAAATGGCTATTATCGCTTGAGGTTCCATCAATGCAGTTTGCCCTATGAAGGGATTGTCCACTACGGTTAACCCTCTCTAAAGGTGACTCACAATAGTATACCACAAGGAGAATTGGCTCCAGATCCAAGGTTTTGATGCCTCTTCACTTTTAACCCAAACAAAGAAAGCAGATTAATCTGACATGCTAAGACAAAGTTTGTCTCACCAAGGTCTATGATATCAACCCCACGTGATCTATCAACCCCTCCAGAGAGAGAATGTATCAATCAATAAGGGAAGATGCACTAACCAATTTTGATTCACCAAAGCTCATGATGTCTACCCCATGTGATCTATCAACCTCTCCTAGGAGAGAATGTATCGATCAATAAGAGAAGACACACTAATCAAGTTGAATGTGAAACGCACTAAGTATCCTCCCTACCTACAAGGATTCTGTCATCAAGAAGGATTTCGCTGGGAATCCAATCTCTCAAGGATCATGAATAGTGTTCATAGGGTCTAATTACTATGTGAGCACAGATGTATGTTTCCAAACGCAAATCTACCAAAAGTATCAAAAAAGCAAAAAGAGGAACACTTAACGCTTAAAGTGAATATGAGATGAGTCCACAAGGTGGAACACTTAACACCTCACACAAGTTGAAAATGAGTCCCCAACTTAGAAAACAAGTGAGTTCCTAAAAGCACAAAAGGGTTGCCAAGTGGAACACTTAAAACTTCTATCCTATTGACCCCTCCCCTTTATGGCGCTAGTATTGCAACCACGGGGTGGAATGAGGGGCCGATGGATTAGTGAGTCCAATAACCCAAGATAGTAATCAAGATCAATCACAAGTATCTAAGACTACTTAATGAATCCTTAAGGAGTCACAACCTAGTATCAATTATGCAAGTGTGTAAAACAAAAGCATGAAAAGAATCACCCAAGCTAGACACACAAGAGATTTATTTTAAGCCCCAAATCGAAATATTATCAGCACAAGTGGAATACCTGAGATCCTCACAATGTGCTTAGTAGATGTTTACCTGATTTTGAGCAATTCTTGCACTTTTTCCAATCAAAACCAACAGAAATCAATCAGAAATAGTAGATTTCAATTGTTAGGGTTAGCTGTCAGTCAAAATCCAAAAAATCAAATCTGATAAATTGCCTGCAAAAATGAAATGACAATTGAAATCTGGTACTGAAACTTGTATGATAGTGGGTCTGTTACCAGAAGATAGTTGAACCTGATGCCGAAACTCATAGGACACTGGGTCTATTACCAGACGATAGTCTAGAAACTCGTACAACACTGGGTGTCTGATGAAATGATGATCTAGCCTTCAAACGATAGTGGGTGCCTGATGAAATGACACTCGGTCAACTATCGTATGATAGTGGGTTCAAAATCATATGACTTTTGTCAGAAACTTGTATGAAGATTGTACGGACAAAAATAAAAATCATATTTTTGCACAGAAATCGAGGAGAAAAAGATAGAAATTGATAGAATTGAATTGGATACCCATTTCAGTGCCCCACGATGGGCACCAGAAATGTGTGTGTGAAAATTGTACCTGATCTGTAGACACAACACTTCAGTAAAACATTAGAGGTTAGCAAAAATCAAAATCGTGCAAAATTGAAATCTAATTTAACCAAGTGATTTACTCCCTTCTAGTAGGTGCGAGATTAATGTTCTCAGATTGCTATCGAGATCAGTGACCTAGATGACACCTAAATGAAGGATTTGAATGCAAAACTGATATGAAATATGAATGCAATTAATCTATTTTTTTTATATTTTCTATGCAATAAGAATGATAAACTTGATATGAATCTATGCTAATATGAAAATTGATATGCAATGCTAATCTAGAAATGATATGATATGAGAATGAAAATTCTAACAATAATATGAAAGCTATGAATTTGAAATTGATCTCACAAAGCTTGGAATCCTCAAATTTATCTTTCAAGCTCCAATTGTGCAAATTCTCCAAATCTGATATGCTATGATTCTTGTAGAGTAAGTTTGCAATTTGCGAGATATGAATTATGAAGAGCTGAGCCTTGGTTTTATAGAAATTCAGGGCTTTGGAGGTGCATGGAAGAAAGCCATAAATCACTCAGATTGACTCAGCTTGATTTTTGAGTTATCTGATAATAAAGATAATTTAATTCACAAAAACATGCAAAAGCTAAGTTTTAACTCAAAATAGAGTTTAGCTTTAATTAATAATTGATAGTTGTCTGCTTTTATGATTGTGCATGTTTTATTTATGAATTAATTAAATAATAAAGTGATTTATGCTCAACTTAACTGATTTTTTAAAATAAATAATTGATTTATGGGTTAATCAATTATTTAATCAAACTTTTATTAAAAACTATATTATTAGATAATGACAACTTGCTTTAATTAATTAAATAAAAATTTAATCAATTATTCATAGGATATTGGATTTATTGTCAAAATTAAATAATACAATTAATAATAGATAGAATTAAATTTAATTACACAATTAAGTGGCAAGATATTAAATCTAATTAATTAAATATGAAAATATTCAATTAATCAAACTTAGGATAAATGTGATTTATCGCCAAATAATCATTAAATTAAAGATAATTAAGATAATTAAGAATATTGCTAGGAATATTTCCCGATGCAGAATTTAAGATAATCAATTATGATTCGATGATGTTTAGATGTGCCTTAGATTAGGACTTCGATGTTGATTTCATTCGATATGTAGATGTAGGAGGTTAATGAACTTATAGCCCATTTTTGGGGTATTACACATATGACCAACTTACTAAAAATAGCAAGCTTCCATAAATAGTAGCCCTACACAAGATGGCCCTTATTGAATTCAAAAATAGAAATATTTTTGGGTGATGCAAGATTGCTCTTACACCCAGGATGCTCCTGCATCAGACAGTCACCCCTGAGGACATGTGGAGGATTCTGCATGTATATGTGATGGACACCGCATTAAGTACGAGGCCTCTGGACCTACGGTGATTGTTCATGCGAGGAGACTATTTAGGGATGATACCATTGATGGCCGTTATCTGAGTTGGGACCATATGGTTGCCAACTATGCCCCTCTACCTATATACCTAGCTAGTTTGATAGGAGGCATCATGATGCTAGATAGGGGCTAGCATGGTTTTATGTGCGGCTGGTCCCGTGTGATAAGGAAGATGATTCAGAGTCCTAGGAGGTATGCCTGGGGTAGCTGCATACTAGCTCACTTGTATCATGAGTTACATGAGGTGTTTTATCAGTATTCCTGCTCCATGACTATAGGGAGCATTGTATTATAGATCTGGGCATGGAAGCACATCCCTATGACTCACCCTATTGTTGATAGGCACTGTGATGTTAGGTTGCCATATATTTATATGTATACAAGATTCATTCAGTAGCCCCACCTGGGCAAGTTAGAGTACTAGCACCATCTATTAGATGATGTGACTGAGGTAGAGTGGTGACCATACCATGATTGTGAGGCTTGGCCTTTCGATGTTAGGAAGATGCCCTTTTTCTTTTAGAGTCGGTACCTGGTCGAGTGGACCCGTTATGTGATTGAGCAGTTTCTGGTTACTCAAGTCTATCATCAGTATGGACGTGCATAGGGCATGTCATAGGAGACTTGCAGATATGCATGTATCAGGAGTGAGGAGGCTCAGTGGGGAGCCAGATTAGTATATGAGATAGCCATTCATCAGATTACATAGATGCGGGCTGTAGCTTGGGACTATCAGGTTAGTGTCTGTGATGCTAGGGTGACAGATCAGTATCATACCCATTACATGAGGTATCCTTATCCTTGATTCACTGCTCTCGAGGATGCTATTCCACATATTGAGGATGCTCTTGATTACGATCCTGAGGATGATGTTGTTGGGCAAGCTCATGGTGGACGTGGTGGGAGAGATGGAGGCAAAGGTGCTGACAGAGGGGGAGGAGATGGAGGTGGAGCCCATGGAGGTAGAGGAGATGGAGGAGGTGGAGGAGAGGGAGGAGATGATAGAGGTGGTAGAGGTGCAGTAGTGGGTGGTAGCCAGCGATGGGCCTCAGGAGGTGACACTAGTCATCATCCGTAGAGAGTATGGGTCACCCCTCCCCAGAGAGACACAGAATCACTATTGCAAAGAGATTAGCATGTATAGTGATCTGCTAGAGGAGGTCAAGATCAGTGACAAACATGGTAGGATCCTCCAGTAGGTGGTGATGGTGATAGACTTTCACGGTGTGAGTAGGAGAGAGCAACATTGAGGTTATAGGTGGCTACCCTCATGGCACAATTATCAGAGAGGGACTCATAGCTAGCACAGGTTCGAGCTGAGAGGGATACATAGATAGCCCAACTGAGAGGTGATAGGGATACTCAGTTGGCATAGTTGAGAGCTGAGAGGGATAGGTATGCACATATAGCCACCCATCAAGGACAGTGGGCCACATATTACTTCACCTTATATTGTGATGTGGTTCCTACTGCACAAAGAGCTCCATTGTATTTGGTCATTACTAAGTAGTCAGAGGGGGCCATGCCACCACCACCACCACGTCATAGAGTGGATGCACCCCCTCCTACTCCTCCTGTAGAGGACGAGGGGGCCAATGGGACATAGACTATTCATGTTGTATTTCTGGACATCTTGTATATCATGATATATCATGTATCTATACCATTTTTTGTATCATTTATACTGTCATATCTCTTGGACTCTATTTCATGCTTCTGATACTTTGTTTCATGCTTTGATATGTTGATACTCTGATTCATTAGTGACCTCTGATAGATACCCTTGCTCATGGACATTTTTTATTATATATTGATACTCATACTAATTCTGCCATTGGTATTCTTTATCTGATGTGTCTCATCTTTCATATCTTCAATTTTTGCACATGTGATATATGATGTTTGTATTATGCTTGAGACTTTTGATGTGATAGTCATGCTTGGTCTAGAGTAGATAAAGTGATGATAAAATGATGTCATAATACATTTCACTGATATATGCTCATGTTTTTATTATTTTCAAAGCTTCATGAATGTATGGATGTATGGATGTATGAGATGTATGTATGGACATCTCAATCTTATTTATGTATGAATCAATGTGAATGCAAATTGCAAGTGGTTCTATGATATGAAATGATTTATGAATGTAAATGAATATCAGTGATTTGTACTCCATCATTTTATTTTTATTCCATTGCTTATGATTCCATGATGCACTTGGTCAAATGGTTAATATTTAAGTATTTTCAGCTCATACCATGAATGCTTTAGATAGATGTTCATCTTACGTCATTGCTTTTAGAATAAATCTTAGTTGATAACATTGCCTCTAATAGTTGAATCCACATTTCAAGCTTATGCAAGACTAAAATGAATGTAGCTAAATTAAAATGAATGCAATTTAAAATGAACTTCAATGCAACTAAAGACAATGAAATGCATCTAAATGAATCCTAATGCAAATTAACATGACATGCATCTAAAATGATATGCAATTAATATGAAATGCACCTAGACACCTAGGACAGTCACTGTTTTATTCAAAGTGAGTTGTTGTCATCATAGAACCTGTGTGTTAGTGGGACCTCTAGAGGATAGTACAATTTTCATGAATAGATTTAGAAATTCTGAAAATATGAATACCTCCTCATCATTCACCATGTTGAAAGACAACCTAAACATTAAAGCACCCAGCTATAAATGTTGTCAATTACTTCTTGATGCATATTTGTTAGTTGCTAAATAGGCAAGGAAATAGATCCAACCTCACTAAGGCTTTCATAGGAAATAGTTTGAGGTATACATGGTGTTCCACTACAAGGTGGAGGCACTTATAAGTAGACACCCATTCCCCATGATCACCTTAGATCATTGGATTTATTACCACAAACAAAAAACAAATAAAATATCATGCCCCCGGTCCTTGTTTCTCTTAGTCCAAAAACATCATCGAGTTACTCATGGAAGCATAACTTAGCAACAATTGATAATAAGAAAAAGAAATATTCTTTATCCCTTAGCATGTTCATCGTATTTACAGAATATAAACAGACAATTGTGATTATAGTGTTGAAAAACACTCTTGATCTATTTTTGCAAACACATGCTTTAAGAATTATTACCAACAATTCATGTCTTCATTGATAAGTGTCTCACCTGTTGTAGTGCTTAGAAACATTGTTTTCATCATGACGCTATGTTAAGAAACACATTTTGAGATCTAGCTGGTGGGTGTTGAGAAACACCATTTGTCGTAGTTTATAGTCAGTTGCGGACAAGGGTGGTATTGAGAAATACTGGTGTTTGTAGTTTATTGTCATTGTGGATGTATCATCATGTCAGTAAATGTGATTAGGAATGTGATCCAATGCCCCCTAGAAAAATAGTTTACCTAGGACCCTAATGTGGATAGATTCCAATCTTAGGAAGGTACAATTTGTCTGAAAGTTCTTTTAGGACTTGGCACGTCACGAAAGTGACTGGAAAAGATATACAAGCTGATATTTACATTGGCCAAATGTGCTAGCATTGTCTTGATAGATAGAGCATTGATTACAAGTAGTGCCTATTTACCAGGTTTTCACTACTTGGCCAAAAAAAATTTCTATTTTTTCTATCATGGTGCCTGTTTACTAGGTTTTCACCAAGACACTTTTTTCTCTTTTTCATTTTTTGTTGTTTTTTTTATTTTCTTTTTTTTTTTGGACCCACCAAGGTGCCTATTGCTAGGTTCTCACCAAGATGGTCATTTTTCAAGACTTTTTCCATTGTTTTTGATTTTTTTCAGGATCCATTTTCTCTGTACAGGAGCTTCCTTAAGAATGTTAGGCATAAAACCTTTTCAGATGCAAAGTATTGATAGGATCTAGCAACACATCTCCTTCAGGCATAGCCAACTGATAGGCTCTTGATCCCAATGTTGTTGTAATGAAAAAGGTACCCAGCCAATTGGGTTCAAATTTTCCCTTTTGTTCTTTGTGTTGTTGGTTTTTTGGATTTTCTCTAAGAACTAGATCCCCAATCTGAAAGCTTCTAGGTTTCACTTTCTTGTTGTATCCTCTTGAAATTCTTTTTTGGTAAGCTTTGAGATGATCAAACACCTATTGTCTACACTCATCCAGCAACTCAAGCTCTTCCAATCTGGAGATTCTATAGTCTTCGTCAGTGACTAAATGTTTTAGTGATACTCTTAGTGATGGAATCTCTACTTCAACTGGTAAAACTGCTTCTGACCCATAAACTAGTGTGAATGGAGTTGCACCAGTTGCAGTTCTTATGCTCATTCTGTAAGCCCATAAGGCTAGATTTATTTGTAAATACCAATCCTTTCCTAATTTGTTTACTATTCTATGCAAGATTTTTAGAATGTTCTTATTGGATGCCTCAGCCTGCCCATTACCTTGAGGGTAATAGATTGAGGAGCAATGCTAAGTGATTTTAAATTGAAGACACAGCTCATCTATGTCTTTGTTCTTGAATTTTCCCCCATTGTTAGTCACAATCGATGAGGGCATGCCATAATGGCAAATGATGTAATTCAAGATGAACATTGAAACTTGTTTTCCTGTTGCATTGGACAATGGGATAGCTTCCACCCATTTTGTGAAATATTTAGTTGCGGTGATGATGTATTTGTGTCCACCTAATGAATTGGGATGGATTTGACCAATCAAATTAGAGGCCCATTTCTAAAAAGGCCAATGTGTTATAAAGGGAATCAGCTCTCTAGCTGGTGCATGTATGAGGTTACCATGAATCTGGCATTTCTTACAAGTTTTTGCAAAATGAATAGCATCCTTTTCCATGGTGGGCCAATAGTATCCAACCCTTATGAGTTTCTTGGCTAATGAAAAACCATTTGAGTGTGATCCACACACACCTTCATGAACTTCTTTTAATACATGATTAGACTCTTCATGTTCTAAACACCTAAGAAGCATGCTGTCTAGACTATGTCTAAACAAGTCATTAGTGATGATCACATAGCGAGATGCTACTCTTATAAGGGATCTTTTTTCATTTCTAGAATAGCCTTTGGGAATGATTTGGTTTATGAGATAAGAATAGATAGAGGCATATCTAGAAAAGGGAGTTCTTCCACCAGGAAGTCAGTGAAATTGGTGTTCTTCCAATTGTAACATAGATGCTAAAGTAGCCATCGCATCAGCCACTCTATTTGTTGACCTTTGGATCTATTGAAAAGTGATGAAGACAAAGTACTTTTTCATATCATCCACCATTTTTTTGTAGGGCATAAGCTTTTCATCCTTAGTTTGATAATCACCATTTACTTGATTGATGATGAGCTGTGAATCCTTGTATATGTGCAATTCAACGATTTTCCACTCTATTGCAAGCTTGAGCCCATTCACAAGAGCTTCATATTCCACCATATTGTCGGTGCATGAAAATATCATCTTATAAGATTTTGGGATTTTATACCCTTGTGGTGTAATGAATAAGCAACTACCTCCTGATCCTTGTTGTGTGAAGGACCCATCAAAGTACATTTTCCAGGGGTTTTCTGTTAGATACATAATTGATTCATCTAGAAATTCTATCAGTAATGGATTATTATCAGTCAATGGCATCTCAGCAAGTTGATCAGCAATCACCTACCCTTTAATAGCCTTCATGTCCACATATTCAATATCAAACTCACTTAGGATCAAAACCCACTTAGCCAGTCTTCCTGTAAGCATTGCTTTATTCAATAAGTACTTGAGTGGATCAATTTTAGCCATCAGTTTCACCTTGTGTGCTAGCATATAGTGTCTTAGTTTCTGAGATGCAAAGATTACTACTAAGCATGCCTTTTCTATCATTGAATAGTTTAGCTCATATGTGACCAATGTTCTACTGATGTAATATATGGCTTGTTCCTTTTTGGTCTCATCTTCTTGTGCAAGGAGCACACATAGTGATGTGTCTGTGGCTAATATGTAAAGCAACAAAGGTTTTCCATAAATTGGAGACATTAGAATTGGAGGAGTCATCAAATAGTTCTTAACTTGGGTAAAATTCTCCTCACACTGTGCATCCCAAGTAAATGTGGTTCCTTTCCTCATCAACTTTGTGAAAGGTTGTGCTTTATTAGCCAACTGAGATATGAACCATCTTATGGATTATAGCTTGCCTTGTAAGGTTCTCATCTGACTAATATTCTTTGGTGGTTTCATGTCTAGGATTGCTTTCACCTTTGTGGGATCCACCTCAATTCCCTTAGCCGAAACTATAAATCCTAAGAGTTTTCTAGATGATATGCCAAATGTGCATTTCTTAAGATTAAGTCTTAATTGGAACTATTCCATTCGATCAAAGATTCTCCTCAGATCCTCTATGTGTGTAGACCTCATCTTTGATTTTTCCAAAGTATCATCAACATAGTCTTCCATATTCTTGTGCATCATGTCATGGAAGATTATGGTCATTTCTCTCTGATATGTGGCACCTACATTTTTAAGACCAAACGATATCACATTCCAATAGTATGTACCCCATGCACAAGTGAATGTTGTTTTCTCTTGGTCCTCAAGAGCAATTTTGATCTGATTATATCCTAAAAATCCATCCATTAGGGAATACATCTCATAACCTGCTGTTAAGTCCACAATCATGTGTATGTTTGGGAGTGGAAAATCATCTTTAGGATAAGCTTTGTTGAGATCCCTAAAATCTATGCACACCCTTATTGATTTGTTCACCTTTGAAATAGGAACTATATTGGAGATCCACTCCATATAATGAATTTCTCTAATGAATCCATCCTTCAATAATTTTTCCAGTTCTGCTTTCACTAGTAATGCCACATGCGGATTCATTTCTCTAAGTTTTTGCTTGACAGGTTTCACATCTGGTGAAATAGACAAATGGTGCATAATCAAATCTATATCCAATCCAGGCATATCTGAGTAAGACCAAGAAAAGTTGATCTTCTTTGCTTTGAAGAAATTGGTGAATTGGATTTTCTCATCTTCTGCCAATGATTGAGCTATGTGAATTAACTGAGGGTTTTCTACTGTTCCCAAATTAATGGGTTGTGTTGGTTCAATCAAAATTGAGGACCTTTCTTGGAAATGATTTGGGAGGATATCAAGCATCCCATCCTTTGGTGACCCAAGGGGGTTTTCACCATTGGATGTGTCTTTTTCTTTTTCTCTTTTAGGATCTGATACTGCCACTAAGTGGTTTTCACCATCAGATCTCTTGTTCTTTTTCTTTTTCTTTTTGAGACTGAGAAACTTGATATCCTCCTTAGTCATGATTTTGCTCATTACGCTAGTGGAAGAATGGAATGGTTCACAAGAATTAAGATAGCAAGCTATGGAATAGTCATTGTCAAAGGATAATAAGCTTGTGTCTATGGATTCATCCCAGTCTATCAAGTTAGGATCTATTAAGGATAGAGATACAATAGGTTCAAGAGACAACACCGCATTGTTATCATCACTTATAACTTGCAAAACATCATCTATTAAGTTTTTTTCTTGATAGGTGTTAGGATTATTAGAGTCAGATTCATTATTATTAGAGTTTATGTTAATGTTATATGGATTTAACTCTAGTGATCTAACATTAGAACTTTCTCCTTCTTCCATCAAGACTCTAGGAGCAAACTTGTGTATCACACCTATTTCTATGTCCATGGTTACATCAGAAAGGACATCCCATTCATACTCATGTGAATCCACCCGGTTGCAATCTGAGACTCCCATAAAGTTGGCAATGGTCATAGGCACCTCATTTTCTTCATCAGCATGATTCACTTCTTCTTGCAATGGTTCTTGTGGATTCATTACTTCAAGCTCTTGTTCTTCATCAGGCTCATCTTCTTGTTCTCCTTTTGATTCTTGTCTAACACTTGAACCAAGGAATGTAGCCTCTGGATCTCCTTGTAGAAGTAACAACCTTTCATAAGGAATGGGTTGTCCTACTACTTCTTCTTCATCATCTGAATCTCTTGATGTATCAAATACTGGACCTTTTTATACTGTAGGGTGAAATCTAGCTTCTCCAAAGCCTATTCCAATCTTTTCTTTAGGATTTCAAAAATCCATGTGTAGGGGTTCCACTAGTCCTTGGTTATTTTGTCCCAATGGTCCTTTTCCTTTGTACCCCATTTGTTTCATAAGGTCATATCCTTTCCTTTATTTTCTCAAAGAGATCTCAACATGTATCACATTCCTGTCTGCTTCGGGTTCTTTGTAAAGCCATTGCAAGACAGCCTTTTCTTCATTCTCTTCTTCTAAGGATATTTTTTCTTTTACCATTCCAGTTCCTTCATGTATAGTTAAAGCACTACCATTTGAAGGTGTAGATGTAGATGAGGGCATTCCTTGTGTCCTAGGAGATATAGGTAGATCTATCAAAGATGTTGTAGGATCTATTTTGTACTCTCCCATGTTGGTCTCTTGGATATTGATCTTTTGAGCAAAGCTTCTCAAGACCATGTCCTTAGATGTTTCTGCCTTGGGAGACCCTTCCTTGTTATGGGGAACCATGCTTTTAGTTTGTTTGAGGTTATTACAAGTATGTGTGGTATCTGCTGGAATAGTCACCTCCACTCCATTATGAGGAAACTTTAGGCATTGATGATATGTAGAAGGCACTGCCTGCATTGAATGTATCCATGGTATTCCAAGAAGAATGTTGTAATCAAGGGGTAAATCAAGAACTTGAGAAAGAACATTTTTCTCTACAGGTCCTACTCTGATGGGTAAGACAACCAATCCTTTGGAGGATCTCTCTTCCTCATCATATGCCTTGATTGTTATCTTTCTCCTAGGATCAATTACGTGCTCAGAGAAACCCAGTTATTGTACCAAGTTGTAAGTATAGATGTTCAAACTAGCGCCTCCATCTATCAAGACACACTTGACTCGGTGTTTATGAATAAGAACTTCTAAATGAAGGCATTGATTATGTGGTTGATTTGTCGACTTTTCATCCTCTTCTGAAAAAGATAGGTAATGTGGTGAACTCATGTGGCCAACCATGGCCTAGAATCTATCCACATCTAAGTCTTTTGGTACATGAGTTCTTAATAATGCATGATCAAGAATCTCTCTATGACTAGGAGAAATTTTCAACAATTCTAGGATAGATATCTATGCAAGTGTCTTTTTCAATATTTCCACAAGATTGAATTTTGGAGAGGGAACCACTTGTTTAGAAGTTGGTGTTGTTGTAGGTGGTGTGTTGGATGCTGAAACACCTTTAAGAGTAAATTTTGCTTGGCTTTGTGTTACGGCATTGGTAGATTCAATTTTACTCTTCACCCCTTTGAGAGTGATCATGTTGATGGAATAGTCACATGGTTCCATCATGTTGATTACGTTGTCACTATTAGTGTAAGTGTAGTGAACGTTATTATTTTTAGAAGTTTCTCCTTTTTCATAGCTTGGTAGCGGGGTTTGGAATGCCTTGTGATCATTATTCATGTGATGTCCATCTACCTTAACCTTCCCTTGTTCAATAAGATCCTGAATAACATGTCTCAATTTAAAGCAATTATTAGTGGTGTGTCCTTTATTATGATGGTAATTGCAATAGTCATTATCATTCCACCACTTAGGTTTATCTTCTGGATCCCAAGGTTTACCTAGTTCTGGGATTGTAATAATGTTATTGTCCACAAGAAATTTCATAATCACTTCCAAGGTATCTCCCAATGGATTAAATGTTCTCCTAGGGCATGGTGCCCAAGGTTCTCTTCGAGATTTGCTGAAAGTATCATTCATCTTTGGAGTCTTAGTAGGAGTCGGACTCTTGTTTGCTTGAAGACTTGTGGTTAGATTAAAAACCTTTGGTTTGGGTTTTGAATTAGGAGCATCAACCATTCCATCATTAACCACATTTTTGTTCTTGTTTTCATATTTGTACTTGTCTTTAGTGCTATAAGACTAGTCTCTATGTTCCTTGTGAATAGTAATTTCACCTTTCTTGATTAGAACTTCCTCTATCTTGAGAGCATTATCAATCATTTTTTCAAAGCTTGGTGGTCCTTGTAATTGAATTGGGAAATTCATTTCTGGGACCAAATTTTTAACAAAAATGTCCATTTTTTCATTTTCAGGAATCTCTCTAGCGTATCGTGCAAATATCTTTCTCCATCATTGTAGGAAACTCAAGAATGACTCTCCCATTTTTTGTTTAGTATTGAACAAATCCAACATGGTGATGGTGTGTTGGATGTTGTAGGAGTAGTGTTGTATGAATTTTTTCACCAACTCATCAAATGTCTTGATTCCAATAGGCAATTTGGAAAACCATTCTATAGATTGTCCAACTAGGCTTTGTGGAAATAGCTTCATAAGGTATGTTTCTTCATGCATGAACTCCATACTAGTTGTACAAAATTCCCTCACATGATCTTGAGGGTCAGAATCTCCCATGTACTTGTCATATTTTGGTATCATAACATTCTTAGGAAATGGAATCATTGTGAGTCCTTTATCAAAACGGAACGGACATATGTGTTCCAAAGAATATTGTTGTTTTGGTTTATCCTTTGTGTCCTTGAGTTCTTGAATTTATGCTTTCATAGCAAGGAATTGTCTATTTAGGATTGACATAGGACTTATATCCACCTTTTGTTTGAGTTGTTCCACATCATAGTCTTTGGGTAATTTCACACCTCGGGAAGCAAGCTCTAAGAAGTATTTTTCTTTATTTTCTTCCAAGGCTCTTTCAAGTATTTTGTGAAATCTTTTGCTGCTCAAAGCTCTATTGTATTCTTTTTCCATAGGGTCCACATCGTCATCAGCCATATCATCCTCATCATCATCATCATCATATTGGGCTTTTAGTTTTTGTTCCTCATGTTCTGCTTCTTCGTTTTGTGCATGAAATCTTTCATCCCATTGGTATTCCCTTTGATCATCCATGTTTGTAGATTTGGGTATTGTTGTATGAGGAGTATTAGGTGTAGCACCATGTAATGGATTGGGTTCTAAATTTTCTGCTATTTCCAATGTGAATTTAGGTTTTCTTCTTGAGAATGAGTTTTTTTTCAAATCATAAGTCTTGTGTCTAGTAACAACCATGCAGTCTGGATTGAGTAACCAACAAGAGTCTTGTGTTTAAAAGGTAGGTCTGATAATTTTGCAATGTCTGATTGTGAATTCAAGGATGCAAAAGTGGGTTTGAAATATTTCTATGGATCCAATGTCAAATGAAGTTAGAATGCCCTGGTTATGAGTTGGGAAACAAAGTACAAGTGGACTTGAAAGTTTCAGCATCAATAGGGTGTCAAAGTGCCCTGTTTATGAGCTGAGAACCTATTTGTGACTGATTGGGTTAACTGACTTCACAAGGAGACAAAGTAGACTCATACTATGTAAGGTAACAATATACTCTCAAAGATAACTCATTCTAAACATCAGATGATTGTGTTTTAGCAATAGGAACCTACTAATTGACCAAATGGGTATTTGGAAATGTGAAAATTTTTCTTCTGGGATGTATGGAAATGCTCCCTATCCCAGATGCGATCCTAAACAGTGACTGGCAAACAATTTGGAACACCGAATGCGATCCAAGATTTATGGTATGGGACTCAAGAAATGTTGTGTTTACCAGATGCAACTCAAGAAATGGTGTAGATACTAGAAGTGACTCTATTTTGAACATATACAATCTAGGATATGGGGTGCGATGCAGGAATACCGAATGCGATCTTATGATGACCAAGATTTTTCAATTTCATTGTTTCTCAAAAAATGTGTCATGTCTGTCAGATTCCAGTGACTGTCAGGTGTTTGTAAGTGCTTGAAAAATGTTGTGTGCTTGTTCATTTGGGGGAAATTAACTGAGTTTGTATTTAAGACACATCAAGCAATTGTTTTTAGAGAAAACACACCTAACCTTCCTTATACTAGGTAGAGATTGAAACCACTTGTTCACTAACTTAGGAACACACCCAAAGACTCCTTAGAATATCACAGTCCAATAACATGCAATGGATATTGGAGGCCATATTTTCCAAGTGTTAACGTCAATGGGGGCTTGATATGGTGAATGTCTTGGGGCAATTACTATTTGCCTCGCACAAGTGATAACAACCTTTTGGGGGTGATCCAAGTAGCATCTAACAAAAATCTTTTAATGAAGGCATCCGTTCACAACCATCTCCCATAGTTCCACAAGCAGGATTGAGGCTGTTAACCCTATAGGAACCTAAAAGTGTGTAGTCTCAAGAAGCAAGATTAAAGCAGCTCTGCTCTGCACCAAATCCAAGTCAGTCATTGGGATTGATCATCAATCTCCCAAGACAAGATGAATCAAGTCTCCCAAGGCTTTAACCTCAAAGGAGTGTCAAATTTTAGAGTGGGGTGGAAGAGTCAGCAAAAGACTTGTCCCCACTTGGGTTGTTCCCGGGAGATTTTTTCCTCAATCGGCAGGCCCTCTAAAGGTGTACAATAAAGAAAATAGACAAGAGATAGTAAGCTCAAGATTTTTGGCTCTCCAAGAAGGAGAAGAACATAATCTCCTAACTTATATCACAAGTCCCAAACACATCATGCATAGTAAGAGTTCAATTACTCCAATTTGATGCCAAATGGCAAACTAATTTTTGAGTTTCTATTTTTCCCTCAAGAAGAAAAGAGCATAATCCTCTAGTCGGTTTGCAACTTGATCTCAAATTCTTTTAAGTTCCTACAAAACAAGCACAAAATTCTTTTGTCGATTTGCTTTAGAGGCAACCTGCATAACGAGCATTAGTAGTCTTTTGTTTCCCTTCTTGGGTCTTGGACAAATGTCCTGCAAACACTTGTTAAGCTGTCAAAATCAATCAAGAACACCAAGATCACCCATTAGCTAATTAGAGGGTTATAAAATTCAAAATCTAAAGATAATACTTGCAAGGAAAAATAATAATGCGAATTTTTTAGTCTTCATTTCTCAACTTAACTCCAAAATATAAGCTAATTTTTGAGTTTCTGATTTTCCCTCAAGGAGAAAAGAGCATAATCCTCTAATTGATTTACAAAATGAGATCAAATTGTCATTAGGTGTTTGAAAACAAAAGCATAGTTGTTCATTTATCCTTTAAGCAAATCAAAGACAAAAGTTAGTATTTATGAATTTTCTATCATTTTAAACCTGCAAAACCATAGTCAAGCTGCCAAAAACTAGAGACATCAATAATGCAATTAATCAGGTGTTAGAAAACCAAAAAATGTCATAAAATTCCCCAGATGCGATCCTAGATTTTCCCTCCAAATTACCAGAAATGACCCTATTTACCAAATACGATCCTATTTTCTAGAAGCAACCTGGATCTGCAAGATGCGATCCTGTATTTCAAACAGGTGGGACCTTGTAACCAAATGCAATCCTGGAATATGAGATGATCTTACCAAATACGATCCTCTGTCAAATTTAGTACTGTGATAATTTGTCTGAAATGTCAAAAAAATAGAAAATCAAGGGCTCAGCCCCACGGTGGGCACCAAAAATGTGTGTGTGAGTTTGTGACCTACAACACAACACTTCAATAGGATAATAACATCACTTGTTAGAGGAAAATGAAGATTCAATTGAAAATGCCAACAAGAAAAAGCATCCTATTGCTCTCTAATTAATGTGAGTATGAAATAGGGGTTAGTTGTTCTTAGATTTAACCCTTAAAATAGTGACAATCTACACTAAAATGAGAGGTTCAAAGTGCATGTAAACAACCTAAAATGAGAGCATGAAATCCTAATTTCTTCCATTAAAACCCAAATTGAAGTGTTTTCTACTTAATAAAAGCTTGAAATCATGGAAAACAACTATCAATCCAAGCATTAGTTCACAAATTCTCCAAAGCATGAGAGTTCATAATCATGAATCATGAAGCCTCAAATCCATGAGCAAATGAGAGTCTAAGCATTAAAATTGGAAGCAATTAGCAATGTGTCAAAGAAGTCTTTCAAAAACCTAAAGGAGCTAGAAGAAGAAGAAGAAGGAAAGCCTTTGAAAGTTCTCTTTTATAAGATTTGGAAGAGAATCAACGGTCGAGATGCATCCATGAGGAGTGGCTGAGATGTATCTTGGCTTGATCCTTGATCCATGTGCAAGACTCCTTGTTTTAAGTTGTGTTTGTTGTGTCTGTTTGATTTAGGATATATTTATGCATTTTTCATAATTAATAACTCTAGCCTTTGCTTTTGATAGGGTTTAAGTAATTAAATAGGCCTAGAGTTAATAAACTTGATTTTTTCTTGAACTTTAGTGATAAATGCTTGATTTAGAAATTGATGGGGTTTAATGAATTTTTGAGAATTTATACTAATAATCAGAGATCAAATTAGCATAACTAAGGTTACATACCAAATTAAGGGCAAATAGGGCCCTAGGTTCTGTTAGCCCAGTTTTAGGTGATTACAATAGTTATAACATGTAATCAAGTACTTAATTATTAACACGTAGCTTTCACATGTTATGTATCTAGATAGCCATTCATGGTGCACCTCAGACTCTTGATATGTAGACTATTTTTCATATTGCTAATATGAAGATGGCTCGACTTAGAGAGTCTATCTATACTTCTTTAGTAGATGGTATATATAGAGATACATGTGCTACTATATTGACTAGTTTGGAGACTATGACTGCTAGATTGAGGTCTCATTCCTTCACACCTCAGGTAGTTGAGACCATTTTTTGAGAGTTGAGGGAGGAGTTCTCAGGTGATATTTCCTTAGTGATGGTTCAGAGCCTCATCCCCAAGGAAACTATCAAATGAGAGGTTTTCCCACATTATGAGGGGAAGGCAGTGGTGAGGGTATATCAGGTCACATAGTGTGTGATACCTCAGATCATATGTATGATTTATCCTTGATTTCTTGAAGTACAGGGTTTTTATCCAAATAACAACTAGATTCTATTATATTTTGTACATCATTTGTACGTTGAGTTCTGTTTGGGACTCAGGGTCAACTATTTAGATCTCCCAACATATTATGGTCAGGGGCTTGGTAGGGTTGTAAACCATGATTATTATCGTAGGGCTGATTGAGTTGTGTGGCCTTGTAGATAGCTAGTTGGGGATAGGACTCTGATAGTGGTACTGGTGATGGCTTATACTATAGAAAGATTCATCATTGCTTCTCAAAGGGGAGTTGTGGATAGTATAGGACAGATTGCTTCTACAGCCACATCCATCACTTAAGATTCAGTGGGTAGATACATTTTGACTAGATCAAGTAGAGCTAGATCATCTTCTGAGGCTTCATCTAGTACTACTATAGGTGTGATTGAGGAGACATATAGAGTTGTAGGTCTTCCTGTACCTAGAGAGATACAAGCATTGTTGAGTCATCAGAGTACTTTAGATATGGCCCTTTACTTTTTGGAGGATCTCCTGTAGGCCTATTCTCATATTGTTAACACACATAGGATCCCAATACATTCGGTTAGGGATTTAATTTCACTTACACAAGGTCTTATAGCTCCACCAACATAGGATGCACCATCTACTAGTTAGGCACAACATAGTGCAGAGCACCATGCACCCATAGATTACTCTACAACTATAGAGCTAGGTATACAGATTATATATGTATGCATCACCACTGAGGTCCTAGATGATTTTTATGATCATTTGTGTGGGTTAGGTCAAGTGGATGTTGGCACTAATGGCAGGTCATTTATGAATATGTTATTGCATCCAGATGGTTCAGGTTCTACATCACTCCCCTCCCAGCTAGTGTCACCCCTACACTCCTAATTACCACAGAGGTTTGGGAACTTAGGTGGTGTGGGTGATGTAGTTTTAGTTGAAGATATGATGGTGCAATGTGCTAATGATCCTCCTACTCCTGAGACCTAGGTACATATAAAATTTTCTTTTCTTTTTTATTAGGAGTTATAGTGAACAATTAATTGTAGACATGTGTATTGATGTTTGTTCAATGTATACTATTTTGTAGGCACAATTAGCAGAGCATGTTACTGTTACCCAAATTTTCATGTGCATTCAAATTTGGCTGAAAACCACACCTAGGCCTTTGTTTTCATCTTATCTAGCACCCCAAAAAATTTCATGGATTTATACCCAGTTCTCTGGCCTCTACAATTTATTTTACTCCCTAGTCTATAGTTGAAAGTTTGAAAACTAGCCTTTGGTATTCAAAATCCAAAAAACCCTCTGGCCGCGTTATATTTTCATGTTACCTTTCTCTCGATCACTTAAGTTACCAATTTTCATGTGCCTTTATTAATCCTTCAGTTGCCAAGTCTCTGATTCTTGGCGGTTAACCCCTTAACACTAAGCAATCCCGTGATCGGTTACCGTTTAGGTTGGCGGTCTTAGTCCAAGTGGTCAGACAAGATTCTTAATCTGACAGTTGTCACATGATCTCATAGGGTCAAAAGATTCCTTGAGATCTTGTGATGATTTTCAATTTCTTCTACCTGCAAAGTCCAATGTGTCAGTGGGACCGGTGCCACCTCATCTTATTTGGTAGCTCCTGATTCATCGGTAGTCTAGTGATTCGACAAGTTGTCAGTGGGGTCATCTTCCTTGGTGGGTTAAGTTCCGATCAAATCCTATGGTTCTCATTATGCTAGGGGCTCAAGATGCAAGTGTTTTATCATGGCGGTATAGTGACAGTCATGGCTCTTGCTTGGTCACATGGCTTCTATCAGTGGGTCATGTGTCAGAGATAAATGCTACATGGATCTATTTTGGTGGCTTGTGATTGTCTAAGGATGAGTACAGGTGGAAGGTCATCAGTGGGACCAGCCCTTTCAACATTCTGAGGTTTTGACATCTATAGAGGATCGACGACCGGCATGTGTTCTCAAGGGTTTGTGTCAGGGCTTGTGATCTTACAATGACTGCTGATCTTGGTTGGTGTCAGAGCTTCCTTCGGTGGGTCCTATGTGCTACCTTGTTTGAATTTGGTTTCTCTATGTGGCAGTGACTGGATCTATCATGGGTTCATTTTTTATTCAGGTCCCCGTCTAAAGGGATCTACAGCTAGTGTAAAATCATAAAGAATATTCTAGGGCTATAAGATCATGCACCTATCATTAGATCGATATCTCAAGTAGTGGGTTCGATGTTAGAAATTTGTAACATGTATCTGAAATGGCACAATTTGATTGGTTGTTTGATGTGCAACGTGGTCAATGTTAGTGGGCCCGTGGGGTTAGGGGTTTCTAAGAAGGTAAAACATGATTAGATCTTGTGGCTATTGTTATACAAGGGATCCAAGATGCTCGATCATTATCATAGCGGTATGGTGACAACTGTCGGATGGTGTTCTCAGGGATGTGGGTTCGGTGACTTGTTAGAGATGCTGATTTGCTCATTTTTCATTGGCTGCTGACTACCGAGGTGGCATTTGACATGCCAGAGGATTTTAAGTGTTTTTATCAGTACATCTGGGCCGTTCATCTACCGGGAGGGTTCTTTTTATTGACAGATGCATTTTAAAATGACCGGCTAGCCGATAAATATTCAGATTCAAATATTTCCAAGAGGGTTTTCTGCAAGTGATTGATTTAATAGGATACAATGGTGAGGTAGCTTAGGAAATTTATGTCTCTAGGACATTTGCAGTTAAGAGAAAATGATGATGAAGCCTGGGCGGCCATCATGGGTCAAATTCTTATCCCTGAGAAGTACCAATTAAATAATCATGGCAAGACTTTTCTGCAGAAAGGTAGATAGATCCAGGTTGCTTATTTGTAGGCAACATAGTACAGGCATTAGTGTTCAACAAAATATATGATCGGCCATGATATTTGTAGAGATGTATTTATGATCAGAGTTGACAGTTTTTAGGGTTGATTATATTGTAAAAAATCTTGTAAACCCTAGTTAGGTTTTTGACTCCTGCCTATGTGTAGTTGAGTATGTATATATTGTTTTGGATCCTTTAGTGCTCAAGAGTTGGACAATTTGTAGAAGAAAATTCACCTTTTCTTAAAGGCCATCTATGGTATCATTTCTACCCTCTAGCTCATATAGTTGTATTCCTCCCATTGATGATTCAAATATTGCTGAGGTATTTTGTGACAATCCTTCATGTCCCTATGCTTCCTTGTTTGGATTATCTCTTATTGGATCAAAGTATATGCATGTTTTCAGTAATTATTTTAGGGTTCCTGATCCCTCTTGCTTTTTGCAATTTTGTGTGTTACTATGTTTGATCTGATTTAGATGTTCTTGTGGGTATACCTTAGCCCCCTTAACAGTCTTGTCTCAATCCTACATCGAGTTGTAGAAGTGAATGTCTGTTTGCAGGTTATAAGTTGTACCTTATTCTCAGGCCCTCTTATGAAATATTTATGAAAACCTATTTAGTAAGTTGTGACCTACTAGACTTGAGCTTTTCATTGATTTCATTCCTACATACTGAGATCCAAACCCTAGTTTCAATGTATCACCTAGTAGGTAGTTTGCTTTCAAGTCATTTCCCTTACAAGCATTCCTTCTATACCTTTCCCCCAAAAGTTTTACTTTCATGTCTAGAAGCAAATTAAGGTGATTATCTAAGAGGAACCAGCCTAGAACCTAGAGGTTTCATCTTAGTTAGCAAAGGTCCCACAACCTAGAGATGATTCTCATGTTATAGTGAGTTATCAAGACCAAGAGAGCTTGAGACAAAGGTGCAAACTTAGTGTATAACAATTTTGGCATGCCTAGTGGGACTAGAAGTTATTCAAATTCAAAGATATGATATCTTTGATATGTAGATTGCATAGTACAGGCTTTTAGAATTCATTCTACCAAGTATATTTGGTGACTCCACTGATTTCAAAGATCCAAGCTACCTTGTTCAAAGTTTTATGAGAAAGATTGAGACTAGAAGCTCAAAGCCTACCCAATTTTTAGAGTTTCCCTCAAGGAGAAGTCACAAAGGCAGGTCAACTCAAAGAACATCTCCTGCAAGAAGAGTTCAATCAACACCTCCCAATACCTTAGAAAGGGGACCTTTTCCCTTTCATTCTAGAAGAAGAGGCAGACCTCTAACCAGAGATCTAGAGGAAGATTCCAATCAAGCAGCAAATACAACTCATACGGTTGTCAATCTTTAGATTCTAGCACCTACAATGGCTAGACCATTTGCCTTTGCACCATTTAATTAGGGTAGCCCATTAAATTTTGCTCAACATCATGATGTGCCCTTGCTGGCACTTAAGAGTATACCTAATTTTATAGGTGAAGGGTAGACAACTGCTTTTGAGCACATAAGAGATGTGACCAGCATCTGCAGCATACACAACATTACTCGGGAAGATGTGGCCACAAAGTTATTAGCAGCCTCTTTAAAAGGTAAGGCTCTAGAATGGTTTAGAACTCTAATTGTCAGTTCTATTACTTCTTGGGATGAGTTAGGGGATGCATTAAGTAAACATTTTGAGGATAAATTAGATAAATTGTCTCTAGTTGAGTAGTTAACAACTATTAAGAGAGACCCTCAAGAGCAAATGACAAATTACAATAGTAGATTCCTTAAAACATGGAATAGAATCCCAGTCTCTATGAGACCATCAGTTGACCATGCTTTCCTTTACTATTTACAAAGCTTGAATGGTCAAATTTCTATCATGATCCAGTCTATGGGTGGTACTTCTTTACCCCGGACTTTTGACATAGCTGTCAAGGCTGAAAATTGTTTAATCCAAGTAGGTATGATTGCTAGAAGACCTCCAATTCCCATTTTTCCTAGCCTTCAACCCATTGCACCTACCCAAGTACCCCCATTTACCCCTATTCTCACCATATTGGCACCCCAAGCTAGTACTAGTGGTCAAGAGCTGAGGACTAGTTTCTCTCAAGAGCTACAAGAGATAAAGAATAGTCAGCAAAGCAGCCAATAGGAGATGACCAATTTATTGTAGACCTTGACTAAAGAGGTCACAAATTTGAAGAAGCAAGGTAGAGGAATCAGACCACCATTTTAGACATAAGGCCAAGGTCCTAATCAAAAAATATCAAAGTTAAGGACAGCCTTATCAATAGAATAGGCCACCATACCAAGGAGGCTATCAAGGACAAAGACAAAGTTTTAATCAAAGACCATTTCAACCATATAACCTTGCACCTCTAAATTTTTCAACTCTGGTGAGAGATGTGGTTCCTAGTCAAAATAATTGGGCTATGGATAATGAATGGTGTTTTCCTTGTAATCAACCTCATAATCAAGCTACATGTTCAAATGGATGGATGAACCAAGCTATAATGGTTCAAAATGCCTCACAAGCTCAATCAGAGGTTTCATCCAGTGGGTTAGTGCCTCAACAAGAATCACAAGAGAATGAGACTGCCCTTTTCAATTGGGAGCAACTAGACTTCAATCGAGTCAATGATGAGGCTACTTTTGTTGCCTTTACAAGAGCAAAAAGAAGAGCTCAGGACATGGAGAAACTAGATTCTAATGCCAAAGCCACTACATCTATAGAGCCACTGTAGCAAGCTGATCCCATCACACCTAAGGAGGCTCCTATCACTGCAAGCAAAGAAGGCTGGCATTCCAAAGAGGTGGAGCCCATCATGCTAAAGACACAACAAAGAGTACACACTGTGACACCATTTAATATTGTAGACAACATGAAGAAGGTGAATGCCACCATGTCCATGTGGGACTCTTTGGCTCTTCCAGGACAGCCTGAAATTTTTATGAAAGCTATGTTAGAGGTAGCAACTCCTCAACCTACAAAAGAAGCTACAAAGCCAGTGTTGGTTAACACTGATCAAGGAAAGGAGGCTCAAAGTAGCAACTCCAAGGCTAATGCCACACAAGGTAGAAATTCAAAGCCACCTCCCTTTTATGTATCTTTAATCATTGGAAAATATTTAGTACATAATTGTATGGTAGATAGTGGAGCTACTAGCACTGTGATGCCCAAGAAAGTAGTCAACAAATTAGGACTAAAGTATGAACCCTTTCAAAAGAAGTTTACCCAAATTGATGGATCCTTAATCAATACTCAAGGTGTGGCTAAGGATACCAGTCTAATCCTTCATGCTAGTCCTAATTTTTTAATCCTCCTTAATATATATATCATAGATCTTCCTGCATTATTTTCTATATATCTTTCAAGAGATTTTACAGCCAAGATAGGAGGTTACCTATCTTTTGACTGGTCTCACATGTTATTTCATACAAGGTATGGGACCAAGGTCACCATTAAATCAGAACCATTAGTAGCACACCATATAGAGCCATATGTATCCAATACCATTAATGTAAACTGCCCCATATTTGATAGCAATGACTTCCAAACCATTAATGAAGCAAGCACAAAGATAGAAAGTATCCCTGATATTTTTCTAGATGAAAGAGCTTCAGAGGCCCAAGAAAATCTGATTTGGGATTTTAGTTTGGGAAGTTATTTGATACAAGAGAGTGATGTCATAGAGCCAAGCCTTCTCAAGGAAGATATTGATTCAGAAGATCTAAGCCATCAGGTTTGAAAACTATTTTTTGATGGAGCTAGAAGTAGGCATGGTTCTGGTGGTGGTGCTATGCTAGTGTCCCCAAAAGAAGAAAGGTATTATACTACCTTTAGATTCAATTTCTCCTGCACTAGCAGTACTGAATAGTATGAAAGTCTAGTCAATGGACTAGAATGGGCTAGAAAAAGAGGGCTTAAGGCCTTAAAAGTCTATGGTGATAGTGAGTTAGTTGTCAGCCAAGTAAGAGGGATAAGTGCAACCAAAAATGACACTTTGAGAGCATACAAACATAGAGTTTGGGATGCAATTGAAGATTTTTGTGCTTTCAATATTGTTGCTATCTCTAGGAAGCTAAATCAAAATGTAGATAGGTTAGCTATTGTTGGATCTCAGTATGACATTCCAAGTAGTGTTTCAAGAGAAATAGATCAATAGCATATCAAAGTCTATTCCTGATAATGATGTCAATTGGCAAGTGTTTGACAATGATCAACAAATTTTGCAGTTCTTGTTTGAAGATGTTTTTTCAGAGTACAATCAAGATAGGCTATCTCAAAACTATGGTGATCAAGTGAAACAACTCAAGTCCAATAAGATGCCTAGAGGTCTTGTTACATTGGAGACTGTCTTCCACAAGGATGATGAAGTTAAGAAAAATAAAGCTGGCCTAGTAGTCCAACAAAAACATTGTGTTGAACTAGAGTTGGAACCAAGTAAGAGTTTACAATTTGGAAAAGTGAACACTGAATTGGAAAAGAAAACTTATACCCAATTATTCAAAGAATTCAATGACATTTTTGCATGGAAATATTAGGATCTCCAAGGATTTGATCCTGCCCTTGCTGAGCACACTTTTGAGTTAGAACCAAATGTCAAACCAGTGAGGCAGTAGCAAAGGCCTGTTAATCCCAAGATTGAGCCACTTATGCACAAAGAAGTGCTCAAATTGATAGAGAGTGGTATCATCTACCCCATTAAGCATACTAGTTGGGTTTCCAACCTTGTTCCTGTTAGGAAGAAGAATGGGGAACTAAGGTTATGTGTTGACTTCAGGGATCTTAATAGAGCCTCATTAAAGGACCGCCATCCACTACCCTCCATGGAACAAATCTTACAATGTGTCTCTGGATACGAGAGATTTTCATTGTTGGATGGCTATTCAGGATACAATCAGATCTTAGTAAATAAAGAGGATCAATATAAGACTGCATTTATGACCAAATGGGGAACCATGGCTTATCAAAAGATGCCCTTTGGTTTGTCAAATGTAGGTGCTACATTTCAAAAGGCAATGGATATGGCCTTTAAGAGCCTAATGTACAAGTTTTTGTTGGTCTACTTAGATGACATAACTATCTATTCAAAGCATGCAGTAAATCACATCAAACATTTGAGAAAGATTTTTGAAAGGTGTAGAGAATTTGGGATATCTCTTAATCCCAAGAAATTTGTGTTTGCAGTTCATGAAGGAAAACTATTGGGATATGTAGTATCCAAAGAAGGGATTACAGTGGATCCTAAGAGAATTGTAGCTATCCTAGAGCTACCCCTACCACATCACAAGTAAAGTCTCCAATCTTTCATAGGAAAGATTAACTTTGCTTAGGAGGTTCTTGCCTAACATTGCAGATTTACTCAAGCCTCTTACAGCCATGTTAAAGAAGAGTTCAGCTTTTAGTTGGACCAAAGAAGGGAAAGTCAATCTCCAAGCTATCAAAGAGGCCTTAACAGAAGCCCCTACTCTCTTGAACCTAAATTTTAGTAAGGATTTCATCCTTTATGCTTATGGGGTTCATGATGCCATCTCTACAATGTTGACCCAAGAAAATTCAGATGCACTGGAGTAGCCTATTGCTTTCTTTAGCAAAGGTTTGGAAGAGTATGAATAGAGATACTCTTTTAAAGAGAAACATGTACTTGTTGTCATGAAGAGCCTCAAAAAGTTCAGATATCTATTGAACCATAGTAGGGTACATTTAAAAGTTACTCATCCAAGTTTCAAAGAGTTTTTGCTTTCTAAGGACCTAAATGAGAAAAGAGCTGGTTGGATCACCAAGGTGATGGAATATGACATAGATGTTCAAACTACCAAGCTAGTTAAAGGAAGAGGTCTGTGTGAGCATTTGGTAGAGGATGAAAGTTCAAAGAAATAAAAAATAATGGATGCATCTTTGGTGGTCCATTTTACAGAAGAACAAGCTGAGGAAACAAGTTGGTTGCCTAATATGATCAATTACTTGAGGACATGACAATGTCCTGTAGGTTTAGATTCAGCAAAAAGGAGATATTATAGGTTACAATCTATTTCTTTTGTGCTGATTGATAATGTTGTTTTTAGAAAGGATCAAAGTGGTGTCCTTTTGAGATGCATAGATTCAAAAAAGATAGCTGATGTCCTATTTGAGTTTCATGATGGACCTTCTAGAGGTCACTTTTCTCCTATGACTACTACTTTTAAAATCATGAGGGTTGGATACTATTGGCCGTCTATCTTTAAGGATAGTCATGATTATGTAAGGAAATGCATCAAGTGTGCCATGTTTGTAGGAAAAGAAAGGCTTGCAGCCTTACCCCTACAACCAGTCAGAATAGAGCAGCCCTTCATGAAATGGGGTATAGATTTCATTGGCATGATTAATCCTCCATCTAGTGCAAGCCATAAATGGATAATTACTGTGACTGATTATTTCACCAGATGGATAGAGTTAGTTGCCCTAAAAGAGGCTAATGAGAGTGATGTCCTAAACTTTTATGATGATTTAATTCATAGGTTTGGCACCCCTAATTCCATCATTTTAGATAATGCCTTAGCATTCACAGGCCTCAAAGTATCAGAGTGGGTAGTCAAGAATGGCATCTATCTGAATACTAGTTCAAATTATTACCCCCAAGGTAATGGCTTAGCAGAATCAACAAATAAGAACTTGATTAGGATAATCAAGAAGACCCTGCAAGATAATTAGAGAGATTGGCATACAAAGCTTAGGTCTACCTTCTGGCTAGATAGAATTACCCCAAAGAAAATCATTGGTAATTCTCCTTATGTATTAGTGTATGGGAGAGAGGCTAAGTTGTCCATTTCAACTGAATTACCAGCTCTAGACTTAGCTACTCAGTATGCCCTATTTGATGAAGAGGATCCCTTATAGATCAGATATGCTTAATTGATAGAATTGGAAGAACCCAAAGATAAATCCATGAAGGATATGAAATTCCATTAGAATCAAACAAAGAAGAGCTTTGATAAAAGAACCAATGTTAGAAACTTCAAGGTTGGAGACATAGTCCTCAAATGGGATGAGTTCACATCTAGACTTGGCAGACACACAAAGTTTGACTCCTTTTGGAGTGGACCATTTGTAATCATAGAATGCCGAGGCTCCAATGCTTTCCAACTATCAAATATGGAGGGAGTCCCCCTACCTATCTTTGTAAATGGTTTCCACTTGAAACCCTATTTTGAGGCTAATCCCTCTTTGTAAATTTTGTAAAAATGCTTTCCTGCTTTCTTTCCTGCTTTCTAGTTTAATTTCCTGCTTTTCAAGAAGTGCTCTAAGCATAGTTTTAGTTCTATCTCCCTATGAGAATTTTTGAAATTTTGATAACCCCATGCCCAATGGATTATCAAGGTCACTGGTTTTCCATGTCTAGTAGGCTGACATCCAGCAAAAATCACCAAAATGTTACCTAAATTTTCATGTGCATTCAAATTTGGCTGAAAACCACACCCAGGCCTTTGTTTTCATCTTGTCTAGCACCCCAAAAAAATTCATGAATTTATACCCGGTTCTCTGGCCTCTACAATTTATTTTACTCCCTGGTCTGTAGTTGAAAGTTTGAAAACTAGCCATTGGTATTCAAAATCCAAAAAACCCTTTGGCTGCGTTATATTTTCATGTTACCTTTTTCCCAATCACTTAAGTTCCCAATTTTCACATGCCTTTATTAATCCTTCAATCACCAAGTCTCTGTTCTCGGCAGTTAACCCCTTAACACTCAGCGATCCCCCGAATGGTTACCGTTTAGGTTGGCGGTCTTAGTCCAAGCGGTCAGACAAGATTCTTAATCTGATAGTTGTTGCATGATCTCATAGGGTCAGAAGATTCCTTGAGATCTTGTGATGATCATCAATTTCTTCTACCTACAAAGTCCAATGTGTTAGTGGGACCGGTGTCACCTCATCTTATTTGGTAGCTCCTGATTCATCGGTGGTCTAGTGATTCAATAGGTTGTCAGTGGGGTCATCTTCCTTGGTGGGTTAAGTTATGATCAAATCATGTGCTCGTCATTATACCAAGGGCTCAAGATGCATGTGTTTTATCATGGCGGTATAGAAAAAGCCATGGATCTTGCTTTATCACCTAACTTCTGTCAGTGGGTCCTGTGTTAGAGACAAATGCTACGTGGATCCATTTTGGCAACTTGTGATTTGCTTAGGATGAGTACAGGTGGAAGGTCATCAGTGGGACCAGCCCTTTTGGCATTCTAAGGTTTTGACATCTATAGAGGATCGATAGCCGGTGTGTGTTCTCAAGGGTTTGTGTCAGGGCTTGTGATCTTATGATGACTGTCGATCTTGGTTGGTGTCAGAGCTTCCTTTGGTGGGTCCTTATATGCTGACTTACTTGAATTTGGTTGGTTTGTGTGGTGGTGACTGGATCTATCATGGGTCCATTTGTTAGAGGGGTCCTGGTCTAAAGGGATCTATGACTGGTGTAAAACCGTAAAGAATATTCTAGAGCTATAAGATCATGCACCCACCATTAGATTGCTATCTCAAGCAATGGGTTCAATGTTAGAAAGTTGCAATGTGTATCCAAAATGGCACAATTTGATTCATTGTTTGATGCGCAACGTGGCCAATGTCAATGGGCCCGTGGTGTCAGGGGTTTCTAAGAAGGTAAAACATGATCAGATCTCGTGGCTATCATTATACTGGGGATCCAAGATGCTCAATCATTATCACAACGGTATGGCGACAACCGTCCAATGGTGTTCTTAGGGATGTGGGTCCGATGACTTGTCAGAGATGCTGATATGCTCATTTTTCATTGGCTGTTGAATGCCAAGGTGGCATTTGACTTGTCAAGGGATTTTAAGTGTTTTTCTTAGTGCATCTGGGTCGTTCATCTATCAGGAGGGTTCTTTTTATTGACGGATGCATTTTAAAATGACCGGCTAACCGTTAAATATTCAAATTCAAATATTTCAAAGAGGGTTTTCTGCCAGTGATTGATTCAAGAGGATATAGCGATGAGGTAGCTCAGGAAATTTATGTCTCTAGGACATTTGCAGTTAAGAGAAAATGATGATGAAGCCTGGGCAGCCATCATGGATTGAGTTCTTGTCCCTGAGAAGTATCAGTTAAACATTCATGGAAAGAATTTTGTGTAGAAAGGTAGATAGATCCAGGTTGCTTGTTTGCAGGCAACATAGTACAGGCATGAGCACTCAACAAAATATCTAATAGGCCATGATATTTGTAGAGATGTATTTATGATCAGAGTTGACATTTTTTAGGGTTGATTATATTGTAAAAAATCTTGTAAACCCTAGTTAGGTTTTTGACTCATGCCTATGTGTAGTTGAGTATGTATATATTGTTTTGGAGCCTTTAGTGCTCAAGAGTTGGACAATTTGTAGAAGAAAATTCACCTTTTCTTAAAGGCCATCTATGGTATCATTTCTACCCTCTGGCTCATACAGTTGTATTTCTCCCATTAATGATTCAAATATTGCTAAGGTATTTTGTGACAATCCTTCATGTCCCTATGCTTCCTTGTTTGGATTATCTCTTATTGGATCAAAGTATATGCATGTTTTCAGTGATTATTTTAGGGTTCCTGATCCCTCTTGCTTTTTGCAATTTTGTGTGTTACTGTGTTTGATCTGATTTAGATGTTCTTGTCAGTATACCTCAACCCCCTTAACAGTCTTGTCTCAATCCTACACCGAGTTGTAGAAGTGAATGTCTATTTGCAGGTCATAAGTTGTGCCTTATTCTCAGGCCCTCTTATGAAATATTTATGAAAACCTATTCAGTAAGTTGTGACCTACTAGACCTGAGTTTTTCATTGATTTCATTCCTACATACTGAGATCCAAACCCTAGTTTCGGTACATCACCTAGTAGGTAGTTTGCTTTCAAGTCCTTTCCCTTACAAGCATTCCTTCTATCCTTTTCCCCCAAAAGTTTTACTTTCATGTCTAGAAGCAAATTAAGGTGATTATCCAAGAGGAACTAGCCTAGATCCTGAAGGTTTCATCTCAGTTAGCAAAGGTCCCACAACCTAGAGATGATTCCCATGTTATACTGAGTTATCAAGACCAAGAGAGCTTGAGACAAAGGTGCAAACTTAGTGTCTAACAGTTACCTCTAGTGTGGGCTAAGAGCATCTTCCTATGAGAGATCCACATGATGTGACACCTACTAGTGGTCAAGTAAGTTTTATATATATGTATGTTTAAGCATGCACATGTACACATGTATTTATATATTTTAATTACTTTACATAATATATATACTATGGACATGTATATAACCAACTCTTGTACAAAAAATTTGTAGGGGTTAGTCGATGCTTTACAGCCAAATGATGCTTTTCATAGGAGAGATTCAACAAATGTGACACCTAGTAGTGGTCAGGTAAGTTTTAAAAATATATAAGTTTAAACATGCATTTATAATATTTTCATTATTTTAGATTATTATCATATATACATGCATTTATATTCGTAGGGATCAATTGTTGTCTAACAGCTAAAGGATGCTCATGGTAGTCGCTCAGAGGATCACTCTATTCACATGTGCCTAGATGACTCCCTAGTTTAGGACATGTTTAACATATCTTTAATTTGAGACTCAGTTTATGATTCAAGACATATATTTGATTAGAAACATATATATTTGATTATATGTACTTATATTTTATTTGAGACATATATTTGATTAGAGACATATATTTGATTAGATGATATAATTAGATAATATGATTTGATTTGATTTGATTAGATGATTTTATTTGATGATATATGATTTTATTTGATTACATTTGATTTGATTAAATTTGATTTGATTTGATGATATATGATTTCATTAGATGGTTTTATTTTATTAGATGATATGATTTGATTAGATGGTTTTATTTGATTAGATGATATGATTTGATTTGATTTGAATAGATGATTTTATTTGATGATATATAATTTGATTAGATGATTTGATTACATGGTTTTATTTGATTAGATGATATGATTTTTTTAGATATGATAAGTAATATAACTAATTTCATCATTCTTTAGTGTCTTAAGGGGAGGTCTTAAGGGGATCTAGAATTAATATCATAAAAGATAGCTAGTTAATACATGTAACTAATGGATAATAACTATTCTAACTAATTCTAGAACTAACACGTCATAAGTAATATAACTAATTTCATCATTTTTTAGTGTCTTAAGGGGAGGTCTTAAAGGGATCTAAAATTAATATCATAAAAGATAACTAGTTAATACATGTAACTAATGGATAATAACTATTCTAACTAATTCTAGAACTAACACATGTCATAAGTAATATAACTAATTTCATCATTTTTTAGTGTCTTAAGGGGAGGTCTTAAGGGGAGATCTTAAGGGGATCTAGAATTAATATCATAAAAGATAACTAGTTAATACATGTAACTAATGGATAATACCTATTCTAACTAATTCTAGATCTAACACATGTCATAAGTAATATAACTAATTTCATCATTTTTTAGTGTCTTAAGGGGAGGTCTTAAGGGGAGATCTTAAGGGGATCTAGAATTAATATCATAAAAGATAACTAGTTAATACATGTAACTAATGGATAATACCTATTCTAACTAATTCTAGAACTAACACATGTCATAAGTAATATAACTAATTTCATCATTTTTTAGTGTCTTAAGGGGATCTAGAATTAATATCATAAAAGATAACTAGTTAATACATGTAGCTAATGGATAATAACTATTCTAACTAATTCTAGAACTAACAAGTCATAATTAATATAACTAATTTCATCATTTTTTAGTGTCTTAAGGGGATCTAGAATTAATCTCATAAAAGATAACTAGTTAATACATGTAACTAATGGATAATAACTATTCTAATTAATTCTAGAACTAACACATGTCATAAGTAATATAAATAATTTCATCATTTTTTAGTGTCTTAAGGGGAGGTCTTAAGGGGATCTAGAATTAATATCATAAAAGATAACTAGTTAATACATGTAACTAATGGATAATAATACATTTATTTCCCATTCCTAGAATGAGGGGAATTCAAACTTGTCGAGCTCCATGCAATATTTTAAAAATTGAAATAATGACTAGAGCGGGAGAGGCAACAGGCATGTGAACGGGTGGAATTTTGAATTCACCGGTGGGCGGGAATCCCAAATTGCAAGCTGCGAGCTCCTCATCGGATGCCTACTTCATCGATTCCCTTGTAGATCATTACTCTGTAGACCTAGAGAAAAAGGATGGTGTCCCATGTGAAAAGGAGAAAGACCCAGGTAAGGAAGCAGGAGTGGGAGCTAAGAACGAGGGCCTCCCTAGGCCATGTTCTTCAACAAAGACCCAGGCATGTGACTAGGATGGTCCTCCTCAATGGTGATCAAAACTCTTTGGGATAAAACCCTTAGGAAAGTCATCTTTCCCATCCATTAAGGACATATCAAATAAGGAAAAAGGAAACTTTGTTTTAGAAATATCTGATGAACTAGTTGACCACAACATTGCATCCATGGACCATACTCTGGTGGGCAATTTTTTTGGCCCTAGGCCAAATATTGACATTGTCAGGATCTTTGCTAAAAAAAAATGGAACCTAAAGGGTCATGTCCAGGTCTCTACAATGGAAAAGGGGTTTTTGTCTTTTGAGTTCTCCTGCAAAGAGGACTTGCATAAGATCATTTGCACTGGCACCTAGGTCATAGGAAAAGCCACTTTGGCTTTAAAAAAATGGACACCTAATCTAGATATTAATGACTCCTTCTTCGTCTAGGGCCTGATGTGGGTGAGACTTCTAGAACTACCCATGGAGTTTTGGAATAAAGATGTCTTTGACGGGATAGATAAATCTTTTGGAACCCTTCTCTCCATTTCCCCTATTACAGTCACTAGGAGTCATCTCACCTTTGCCAAGATCTATATTGGAGTGGAAGAAGGCAAGGATATGTTGGAAGTTATTGAGATTTGTTCTAAGTTAGGAAAGTATGTGTAGAAACTAGACTATGAAAGTATCCCTTTCGCTTGTTTCTAGTACAAGAAAGTGGGTCACAAAGCCAAAACTTGTCCTATCCTCTAGGAAAAAGAGATCGATAGGAAAGCTAGACTAGCACTTAGAAAGAAAAATAAAGGTGTTTCTCAAGAGGGAGCAGAGCCCAAAACCAATAGATTTTGGAAGAAAAAAGAACTACCAGCTCCTAATCTAGATACAAAGAATCCCAGGGTTGTGGAAAAGCCGATATTGACCCAGATTGAAGAGACTGGCGGAGTGCCCCCCCCCCCTTTTTGGGTCAGGATCAGGACATAGCCAACCAAAAAGAATCAAAGGAAGAAAACAAGAATGAAGCTTATATTGAAGGTGGTGACTCATGCTCAGGCACCATCTCTATTTCCTTGGTCCCGTAGTCCATTACTCCCTTTGTGGCTAGTGTGAACAATTCTATTCCTAGCCCTATGATGCAGGAACCTAGGAAGTACCAACAGATTAAGGACCTGATGGTCTCAACTTCCCCAAACCAATTCAATATCATGGTGGAGCTTTTTGCAAAGCATAAGGAAGAAAAGGAGGGCTGGATCTTAGTTCACAACAAGAAGAAACCAAGAAGTAAAGACCCATAATGAGTATCCGTAGCAGCCACCAGAAGCAGGAAAATGGTAGATGGAAGGGGTATAAACCACACCCTAAAAAGAAAAAGGACAATCCAGATTAGGCAAGTAGAAGTGAGCTTGAATAAAATGGATTGAAACTGGGTTTCTATCTAAGCTTACAACACCTCCATTAAGAAATGAAAGTCATCTCCTGGAATATTTGTGGGATAAATAGCTCACATAAGAAGGATCTCATCAGAAATATGATAAGAGATCACATACCAAACATTTTCTTAATTCAAGAAACTAAAATGCAGAAGGATCAATTAGAGAAAATTAAATTCATCAAAGCTATGTATATTAAAGCTACTAGCTCTGAGGGAGCTTTTGGGGGCCTTATTACTATGTGGAACTCACATCACTTCATAGCCTATGTCATCTACGAAGGAGGTAACCTACTTCTCATGCATTTGACTAGAATAAAAGATAATGAAAGTTGGTTCATTTTGAATATTTATGCTCCTAACTCTAAAAGAGAAATAAAGACCTACTGGAATAAGATTATATCCACTATAGCACCTCTTAACTAGACTAAAGGTATCATTATGGGGGACTTCAAAACCCCACTTAAAGAAAGGGAAAAAAAGGGAGGAATAGCACCTGATTCTGAAAGCAAACAAGACCTAATGGACTTCATCAATGACTTGGCTCTACTGGATATGGATCTTCAAGGAGCTGACTTCACCTGGTCCAATAGGTGGATCAGAATGGATTGCATTCAAGTTCATTTGGACAAGGCCCTATATTTTTCAGACTCATTGAATAGCTATAGTCTTAAGCTCTCAGCCCTGGTTCGTGCAGGGTCAGACCACTCCCCCATATCGCTTTCCCTAGATCAAATTGATAAGAAAAGGAACTTCCCCTTTAGATTTGAAAAGATGTGGGTTTCCCATCCTAACTTTCTCAATAAATTCAAAGAGTGGTGGAGCATAGACATTGAGGGCACAACCATGTTTAGAGTGGAAAAAAAACTAAGGAATATCAAATGTAATGTCAAAAATTGGAACAGAGAGGAATTTGGCCACATCTTTACCTCTAAAGATAAGACTCTCAATCAACTTAATTACATTCAAGATGAAATCTAGAAATAGGGCTATGATGAAGATAGATTGCAAAAATAAAAATCCATCCTTTCAAAATACCATAACATTATTGTGTAGGAGGAAACTTTCTAGAAGCAGAGATCGAGGTCCATCTGGCTCAGGGAAGGGGATCAAAATACGCACTTTTTCCACATCTCCACTATGAGACACAGAGCTGCTAACAAGATAAGTAGAATCAAGAAGGGAGACCTAGCTCTTAAGGAGGACAAGGATATCACTAATGAGGCAATCTCTTACTTTTCTCACCTCCTCTCTAAAGATCAAGGGATATTTGAACAAGACCAGATCTATCTCCTTGATAATATTCCAAGAATCATTACTGACCATCAAAATAAAGACTTATGCTCTATCTCGAATATGACTGAAGTCAAGAAAGCTTTGGACTCTCTTCTAGGGGAAAAATCCCCCAGACCAGATGGCTTCCCTATGTTCTTCTTTCACCTTTACTCAGAAGTGGTGAAAGATGATGTGGTTCAAGCAGTGCAAGAATTTTTTGGCTCAAAGAACCTCCTTAAAGAACTCAATGCCACCTTCCTGGTGCTAATTCCCAAGACCTCTAGTGTAGATTCTTTTGAGAAATTCAGACCCATAAGCCTATTCAATTCCTTCTTTAAGATCATATCCAAGGTTATTACCTCCAGGATTCTCAAAGTCCTCCCTTCCTTGATCTCGCAGCAACAATCTGGCTTTGTGCCTAGCAGACAGATTCTAGATTCCATAATGATGGTGCATGAAGTTATTCATTCATTAGAAGGAAAAATGGAAGGCTTTCTTCTCAAGCTTGACCTCTCCAAGGCCCTTGACTAGGTGGACTAGTAGTTTCTTCTTAGATTTCTTGAAGCTTTTGGTTTCAACTCCCATTCATGCAAGCTTCTCTTTGAAATCATCTCAACCCCTTCCTTGGTGGTCATGATTAATGGCTCCCCATCTACCTTCTTCAAACCCACTAGGGGCCTAAGACAAGGGAACCCTCTCTCCCCCATTCTCTTCATCATTCTTGATGAGTGCCTGGGGAGATGAATCTCAGCTTCTGAAATGACTGGCAACCTAAAAGGCATCAATCCCTCCTTTGGGGACATTGTCTTTACACACCAAAAATTTGTGGATGATACCATTCTTGGAGGTGAGGCTCTGGTGGGTGAAGCTAGAGTGGTGAAGGACATTCTTAACAATTATACTAGGGCTAAATGCCAAACTATCAACTGGAACAAAAGTGTTCTTTTCTTTATCAACACACCTAAAGCTAGACAGAGGAAAATTGATCAAATTCTGGGATGTGGCATTGACACCTTACCTTCTACCTACTTGGGGCTTCCCTTAGGTGTCAAACCTCTAGAAGCCTTCTAGAAAAAATTGATAGACAAATTTAATAGGAAGCTTGCTAGTTGGAAAGGGGTCATCCTTAGCCAGGTTGGTAAGATCCAATTGGTCAAGTCTACTTTATAGAATCTTCCCACCTATGCCCTCAGCCTTTTCCCTATCCCGGCTAAAGTTGTGGAAGCCATGGAAATAATCCAGAGAAGATTCCTCTAGTCTGGAGCTAAGGACCACAAGAACATTCCCCTAATTTCTTGGGAGAATGTGTGCTAACCTAAAATTGCTAGTGGCCTTGGGTTAAGGAAATTGAGACCTTTCAACAAAGCCCTTCAAATGAAATAGATCTGGATAATTTTCAGTAGCATCAATGAGTGGAGGGACACCATAGAAGAAAAATACCTCTTGCCTAACTCACTCAATAGATTTTTCAAAGAGGCGGATTCCCCCAAAGGCTCTATCATTTGGAATGCTCTCCTTACTACTAAGGAGCTAGCTAAATCTAGGGCTAAGTGGAGAATAGGTAATGGTCATTCTGTCAATTTTTGGAATGATAATTGGCTTCAGATGGGTAGTCTGAGAAATTTTGACACTCTATACACTTGGAGACATGTTTGCTCTCAAACCTATGGGACTCAGGTTTGTAATTATAGAAGGGAAGACAAATGGGTGGATCTCACTCAGATCTCTTAGGACCTATCTCCTTTGATGACTGCTCTCAATGCGGTTACTCTCTATCCCATGTAGGATAAGATTATTTGGGAGGATTCTTCAGATGGGAATTACACAGTTCTTTTGCATATTCTTCACTAACCACCCAAATCCATGATTTGAATCCACTGTGGACCAAAGCTTGGATTCCTAGTCTCATGCCAAAAATCAATATCTTCTTTTGGATCTTTCTCCAGAACAATAACCTTACTATGGATAATCTCATCAAGCATGGGTTCCAATTCACAAATTGATGTGTTCTCTACAAATGCCAAGAGAAATTAGTGGATCACATTTTCATTCATTTCTCCTTTGTTAGACAAATCTAACAATTCCTCTTTTTGGTCTTGAATCTCTCATGGTGTTTTCCCCTATCTTTTAGTGATCTCTTCTCCTAATGGGTCTTCAAAAGGTTTGATCAGGACTTCAGGTTACTCTGTACATGGGTTCTTCCTCATTTTTGTTGGGGAATCTGGAAGGAGCACAATAATCACATCTTTCATGACTATTCTTCTCCCTCTAAAATTATCTTTGAAAAAATCATTCATGCTTTTAAGGAGAATCTCTTCTACTATGGTAGAACTAAACCTCTTGCAGGAAAGGCTCGAGATACTACCCAAGAAAAAAGATAGAATTGTGTGTGGACTAGTCCTCTGACTGGTTGGACCAAAGCCAACATTGATGGCATGATGACAGGGAACCCTAGTCAAGCTGGCAGTGGAGGAATAATCAAGAACAACTTCGGCATTAGCACTATAGCTGTCAGTATCCCATTGGGTGCTCAGATGAATCACTATGTTGAAGCCTGTGTGGCTCTTCAAGTTACCAAACTTGCTAAAGATCAGAGGGTTAAGTGGCTATGGCTGGAAGGTGATTTGATGAACATCATCAATTGCCTCAACCTCTCTCACCCTCCCTCCTAGACTATAGCCAACATTATAGCTGAAACTTGAGCCATTCTAAATTCCTTTGATAAGGTGTTCATCTCCCATGTGTATAGGGAAGCCAATGGGGTGGCAAACTAGTTTTCCAACTTGGAAGGCACTAAGGATGCTAAGCTGATATGAAAAAATGGAGAATACTTTCCCATGTGAAGAGTATCCTTTAAAAGGAATGACTCCAATGCACTAAGGGAGAAATCTTACAACCTTAATTCCTCGCTTGGTGGTCGGGAGCTGCTGCTTCTCTCCGGCCACTCTAGGATTAGTCTGGCTATCTTCTATTCAACTTTTGGGTGGTGCCCTAGTTGTCTCTAGCCTTGCCCATTCTACCTTACTATGGTTTTTTGGCCCTGGCCTTTTAGTGGTCTACTTCCTGTTTGTTTTGATTGGCTTTCTTTCTTCTTTTCTTGAACTATGGGTTTTAGGCACCCTGTAAAACCTATTTTACTTAATCAAAAACTAATGGATAATAACTATTCTAACTAATTCTAGAACTAACACATGTCATAAGTAATATAACTAATTTCATCAAAGCATACATAAAATCTTTAAGTAATATGCAATCTATAAAAATCATTGAATAATCAAAGTATACATATAAAATTTTATATATTAAAACCATTGAACCATCAAATAGGTCCATCATATATCAACAAATTATAGTCCATCATATGTTTAAATATATAAAATAAGTATAATGAAATTTAATCTAGAGATATCAAGTAGTTCCTAACACAAGAAATAAGTATACATATTATAATTTTTAGACCAACTCAAGTGGTTCAGACCTTTCATGGAGAACATGTAATATTCTCTCATGATCCTCACTATCTAGTCTCCAGTTATGATGTCCACATTGAGATTTAACTGTATGAAGACAAATGGATATGGAAACTACTAGGTGACTATATTGAAACACCTTATTATCTGGTTCGTAATCAACAAAGTGAATACCATGCTCAATTACTTTGATTTCCTTCAAATATGTGTTACCCTAATTTTCATATCCATGTAAATTTGGCTAAAACCAATCCCCAGGTCTCTATTTCCATCCCCTCAAGCTCCTTGCAAAATTTCATGGCTTTATCTTTTTTCCCTTGGTCTCTGCAACCTTTTCTAGGTCCTTGGCTAGGTGCAAAACCTTTTAAAAATTCAAATAAACTAGTCGTTATAGGCCAAAAACCCTACAAACCCTAACCCTTTGTTCTAATTTTAGTTACTTTATCTCAGCCACTTAAGTCTTCTTTTCAGCATGTGCCCTTTAATCTTTTGGTCAAGTCACCAATTCTCCTTTTCTTTTCGGTGGTTGTCTTTTCTTCCCGCGATTTAGGGAATACAATGATTCTCATAAACGTTGATTGTTTCCCTATCACCACAAAATATCCTGCAACCTAGAAAACATTAATATCTCTTTAGTCACGTGACTACTAAGTTCTCTAGTGGTGTTATCTTTATTCAGTGATTCTGCAAATGCCTTCTTCGCGTAGTAGCCCAGAGTTCGATGGTTAAGTAAATAATAGTCAGCGATTCGGCGGGCGGTTGGCTTCCCTTCAGTTGAGTGGTCACTTAAATATTTTTCCAGTCTCAAATAACCAAGGGTCCCAGTTAGGAAGATTGATGACCGATGTATCTTTGCAAGGGTTTGTGTCAGAACATCAGATCATGCACCGACCGTCAATCTTGATTTGTTGTCAGAGTTTTCGGGTGGGTCCTTTCTTTCTGACATGCTCACATCTGATTGGTCCACATAGCGATGAGTTGGAACCTACTAGTGGGTCTTGATCTTCTCAGAATGGTTAATGTACAACAACATCTTGTGGTTGTCGCTACGCCGCTGGGAAAAGAGGCACGCTATTTAAGTCAGTCTTTTAGCGATAGCTGTAATACCCCAAAAATGGGCTATAAGTTCATTAATCTCCTATATCATCAAATCAAACAAAATCTACATCAAAGTCCTAACCTAAGGCACATCTGAACATCATCGAATCTAATTGATTATCTTAAATTCTGCATCCAGGAATATTCCTAGCAATATTCCTATTTATCTTAATTATCTTTAATTTAATGATTATTTGGCGATAAATCACATTTATCCTAAGTTTGATTAATTGAATATTTTCATATTTAATTAATTAGATTTAATATTTGCCACTTAATTATGTAATTAATTTTAATTCTGTCTATTATTAATGTATTATTTAATTTTGACAATAAATCCAATATCTTATGAATAATTGATTAAATTCTTATTTAATTAATTAAAGCAAGTTGTCATTATTTAATAATATAATTTTCAATGAAATTTTGATTAAATAATTGATTAACCCATAAATCAATTATTTATTTTTAAATATCAATTAAGTTGAGAATAAATAACTTTATTTATTTATTAAATCATAATTATCCATGTGCATATTCAAGGACCAGTTAAACTCAAATTGGAAAATCAATGCAAGTTGTTAGCTTTTTGAAACTCAACATCTTTTTGAGTTTTAAAGTTGATCTAAACTTCTAATTCGAATTGAACTGTGCTTTTGCATGATTTTTGTGACTTAATTATCTATTATTTAAAAATAACTCAAAAATCAAGCTAAGTTATTTGAGTGATTTATGGCTTTTTCTCATGCACCTCCAAAGCCCTAGATTTCTATAAAAACAAGGCTCAGCTCTTCATAATTCATCTCTAATATCTCACAAATTGCAAACTTACTCTACAGGAATCATAGCATATCAAATTTGGAGAATTTGCACAATTGGAGCTTGAAAGATAAATTTGAGGATTCGAAGCTTTGTGAGATCAATTTCAAATTCATAGCTTTCATATTATTGTTAGAATTTTCATTCTCATATCATATCATTTCTAGATTAGCATTGCATATCAATTTTCATATTAGCATAGATTCATATCATTTTTCATCATATTATTACATAGAAAATATCAAAAAAATATAGATTAATTGCATTCATATTTCATATCAATTTTGCATTCAAATCCTTCGTTTAGGTGTCATCTAGGTCACTGATCTCGATAACAATTTGAGAACATTAATCTCGCACCTACTAGAAGGCAGTAAATCGCTTGGTTAGATTAGATTTCAATTTTGCACGATTTTGATTATAGCTAACCTCTAATGTTTTACTAAAGTGTTGTGTATATAGATCAAGTACAAATTTCACACACACATTTATAGCGCCCATCGTGGGGCCTTGAAACGGGTTTCCCTTCATTTTTATCAATTTTCTATCTTTTGAGGCTAAGGGTTTCAAGGGTCTTGGTATACTCTGTAGGATGTTATTATTATACTATAGGAATTTTCTATAAAACTGTCTGTACACTATGATTTTTATCATTTTGTCCATACTTCTGTACATCTCTGTACGAATTCTAGTATGAGATTTCGCTGTGTCGTGCGAGATTTCTTTCTGTGTCACGCAAAATTTCACTAGTATCATCATTTTGTGCGTGAAAAATCACTTTCTCGCACGAGACTCTACTTCCTCATGTGGGACCCATTCTGACTCACCTAAGATTTCATCCTTTGTTGCGCGAAACAGTGTTTCCTCATGCAGGACCACAATTGGATTCGCACGAGATTACATCCTTTGTTGCGTGAAATAGTGTTTCCTCACGCAGGACGCATCCTACATCATACAAAATTTTGCTACAGAGACATAATTGGCAGATTTGTACTTTCAGATTATTGATTTCTAACGCTTACAGTTTGCTGTTGATTTGTCTTGATTTTGTACTTTTGAACATGTGCTAAATTCTAAATTATTGAGCGTTGGACCTAAGGTATTCTTCTCAAGTTGACAATATTTCAATTTGGATCCTAAAACAAATCTCTCATGTGTCTAGCTTGTGTGCATCTTTTCATGCTTTTGACCTATTTCTACACACTTGCATAATTGATACTAGGTTGTGACCCCTTAAGGATTCATGAAGTAGTCTTAGATACTTGTGATTGATCTTGATTGCTATCTTGGGTTATTGGACTCCCTAATCCGCCAGCCCCTCATTCTGCCCCGTGGTTGCAATCTCAGCACCATAAAGGGGAGGGGTCAACAGGACAGAAGCGTTAAGTGTTCCACTTGGCAACCCTTTTGTGCTTTTAGGAACTCACTTGTTTTCTAAGTTGGGGACTCATTTTCAGCTTGTGTGAGGTGTTAAGTGTTCCACCTTGTGGACTCATCTCATATTTGTTTTAAGCGTTAAGTGTTCCTCTTTCTTCTTTTTGGGTACTTTTGGTAGATTTTATTTTGGAAACATACATCTATGCTCACATAGTAATTAGGCCCTATGAACACTATTCATGATTCTTGAGAGATTGGATTCCCAGTGAAATCCTTCTTGATGACAGAATCCCTATAGGTAGGGAGGATACTTAGTGCATTTCACATTCAACTTAGTTAGTGCGTCTTCTCTTATTGATTGATACATTCTCTCCCAGAAGAGGTTGATAGATCACGTGGGGTAGACATCATGAGCTTTGGTGAATCAAAATTGGTTAGTGCATCTTCCCTTATTGATTGGTACATTCTCTCTCTGGAGGGGTTGATAGATCATGTGGGGTTGATATCATAGACCTTGGTGAGACAAACTTTGTCTTAGCATGTCAGATTAATTTGCTTACTTTGTTTGGGTTAAAAGTGAAGAGGCATCAAAACCTTGGATCTGGAGCCAAGTCCCCTTGTGGTATACTATTGTGAGTCACCTTTAGAGAGGGTTAACCATAGCGGACAATCCCTTCACAGGGCAAACTGCATTGACGGAACCTCAAGCGATAATAGCCATTTTCACTGTGGTAGTGACAGCCACTATATAAATGTCCTTGTGGAAGAAATCTCCATAGGTATGGTTCATTGTTCGGTTGTTGGATCTCCCTAGCAGCTCCTAAAGATTAAGTTCTTGGACTGTGTCAAAACCCGTGTGCGCTAGGATTGGAGTTCACCCCTTTGGATCATAAAAGTTGTAGAGTCAAACCATTACTAAAAACCCTAGTGAGGCAAAATTTTCATTTTATAGGGTATATGTGTGTTATTGCAAAACATTTTTGGAACATACACAATTAGCACTTCTAAGGATTAGAACGAATAAGTCACTTGATTTCTCATGCGCAAGGTTGCTTTTGCCCTTGTTCATTATTTTTAGACATGCTTGAAATCACATGTTTTCTATTTTGTGTGCTTGTTTATCTATCTGGTTACTGAAAATGAACAAATCTGTTACAATCCTCAAATCTGGACATTGAAATTTGCAAACAATCTGAATCAGCAAACTCAAAATTTTGCAAAAATTGACGTAAAATCCTTTCTGGAGTCAAAAATCATTTCAGGAACTCAAAAGTCATACAAGTTTTTCCAAGTGTCATTTCATTAAAACCCATCTAATTTCATTAAAACCCATCTATCGTATGATTGAGTACCCAGTGTCGTACGAGTTTCCATGCCAGCAAATTCTTAGAGTCAAAATCTTGTAACTATCGTAGGAGATTTTCAACTGTCATTTCATTGCTACCCAACTATCGTATGAGTTTTGCAACTGTCATTTCACAGCATACCCACTGTCGTATGAGTTTGCAGAGTGTCGTTTGGGAAATTTTTGAAAGTCAAAAATTGTCAGAATTGCCAAATATTTAGCTTTTTCAGCCTAATTTCAGAATCTGTCGAACAAATCATTGTGTCAAGAACAGAGTAGTAGCCATTGAGAATCAGTACACATGTCTCAAAGAATTAGTACACATGAGGAAGAAATTCTAATCATAGCTATGATGAAACAATTGCATGCTATGCAAGTCAAACTTGATAAACTCGAAAAAGAAAAGGAACCTAAAGAGTTCTCCATGGAAGCTCTATGCCCTTTTCCATTTGATAAAGACTTGTACATGTCACCATGCCTCCGGACAGAATTTGAGCAATATGATAACCCTTATGATACCTCTTCCATGGAGAGTGACACATCCAACTTTAGAGACTATGATGACTATGACGACAGACAATGTAATGATACCTATGACATCTCTGTTCCTAAGAGTCCTCCTCGTCGTGTGTTCCTACTTACTACAATTGGGTCATCACATGGGATAGATCATGATGGTGATCCATATGATTCTGATTTTGAAAGAGACTTTGATGGCTTTTTTGGACAATACCTTGATTATGATCCATCTACTACTGCTGAGGACTATAAAATGCATCGTGCTAGCTTGAAGCATCAATATTATAAAAATCCTTCTCCTAAGGACTCTCCTGCTGAAAATAAAGATTATCTTCTCAAGTAAGATTATGTTAATGTTGGACCTTTGTCTTGTGATGGTTCCCTTCCATCCCCTACTTCTTCAAATACTCGTACATTTCTTATAGCTTTTGAGTCTTTCAAATCTTTCATAGAACCTTCATACGACACAAGCCCTGATACTTTTCATGTGGTTCCCTATAGTTATCCTCCAGGGCTACCTCTTAAAGAAACTCAAGCTAACCTTCACTTGGCTGCAAATACTTTCGATAATGCTAAACCTAAAGAGCCTAAGCCTTCATATGCTACAATGCCTACTTCAGTTGGTCCTTCACCATCTCTGTAATAGTCTTCCATACAATCCCAACATGTTTCCTTGTCCTTAGAAGTGGCTCCATGTCAAGAGAACTCCAGAAATGATAAAGAAAAGAACATAAAGAAAGATCAAGATCAAGAACCCTCCATGTCATCCAATCCTTTTCATGATGTCTCTTATCCACTTCATGGTTCTTTTGATCCTACGGACCCTTTTTCATGCATTCCACCATGTCTTAAGTCTTCTCTTAAGCAAGATCAAGCTACTACTTACACGGTTGAGCTTATTGACAATCAAAATAACCTTACTACACTTTCACTTTCCAAAGATGATACTTCCATTAAGGTTGGTAAAAATGGTATTGTTACTTCCAATGTTAAGCCTATTGAAAATCAAAAGAAAAATTATGTACTTGTGCTATCCAAAGATCCTTGTCAAGATCAAAGTCTTCCATCTTCTTGTTCTACCACTCCATGTTCATTTCCACTTTCTACTCTTCTTAAGTCTTTGCAAGCTTTGAAAAATCCTATCAAAGAAGTTTCTCCTATTCAAGATGTTCATGATTCTATTCAAAATCCTAATGCTCACTCTAAAGATGCTGATATCCTTGGTTGTCATATAGATGTTGATGAACTTATTGATTATCCTTTTGCATCTTCCACTTCCATCCTGGGACCTCTTCCACCAATGCTGAGGGCTTCACGTCTGCCTTCGATCTTGGGTCCTTATGTCCCTTCACTTTCCCCTCCTAACTCTCCTAATTCACCATCCATCTTGGGTCCTAACATACCTCCATCTCCCATCTTCCCTCAAGATCAACATAGATGCATACCCTTGAATCCTTTTCATCCACCCACCCATATAAACCAGTCATATCCTCCTTCTTCCACAAGTCCCAAGTCTTTTGGAAGTAACTTGAATGTTCAATACAAGAAAAAGTAGCAATACAAGAATCCATCAAAATAAGAAGATCACCATGTCTCCTCTAAACGACATGGAGGCATAAAGTCAAAAGAGATATCTAAGAAAAAAATTACAAGACAAGTATGGGTTCCAAAATCCATCATTGAAGATATTCTCTCTAGATCATCAAAAATAAATGAAAAGCCTATAGCTATATGGATTCCAAAGTCTCTCTTGAAAGAGTCTGGTGTTGAGCAAAAAGTGAAGTTGACATTCAAGCTTCCAAAGACTTCCACTTCATCTTCTTCCAAAAACATTCTTCCATTTCATGTGCCTAAACCACAACCTCTGCTATCCATTCACCATATTCCTTCACGTATTCCTTCATTCACATTTCCTCCATCCTCTCACCACCCTTCAAGGTGTGTGTTGACGTTGATCTTGCCTTCCTTTCCATCTACCCTTTCACGATCCTTCCATTCATTATCCTTCTACCTTCTATCATTTTTCCTCATTTGCCTATTCTTCCTATCTTCCAACCTCACTCACTTTACATAAAACCCTATCCTCCATTTTTTATCTTCCATCTCCCTTTCCCTATCAGCATCTTTGAGCGTATCATCTTGAATCCTTGGCATATCATGATTTTATCCTTTCAAGGAGCATTATCTAAAAAGCTTTCCTTCTTCCAAAAAAATAAAATAAAAATTAAAAATGTGCCTTGGTGAAAACCTGGAAACAGGCACCTTGGTAGCAAAAGTAAAGAGAAATAAATTCATCCTATGGTGAAAACCACTCCCTTGTGGTGCCTTAGATAAGTACCATGATGAAAACCTGGCAATCAGGCATCATGCGTAGTTCTTCTACATATTTCATACATTCCATCTTCTCTCTTTGATCTTGACAAGGTTGACCTATACATGAACATTTGGCTATTTTGGGAGCTATCTTATGATGATTTTGCTTTCATTCCCTTCCTGTTTGTCCTTCATATTTATTTTCCTCCATTCATTTTTCCCTATCGCTATCCTTTTCCCCTTTGGTCTTGATCTAATATAAAAAAAAGAGTAAAACACAGTGCTATGAAGCCTCTTGATATGTCTACTCTTTTGGACTACGTCCTTTCCTTCTTTGGCATTACGCTTTTGTGACTTATCTTATGCTGGCCATTCATTGCTTGTCCATATGTGCTTTACATGATAATTTTTCCCTAGCTTGAGTATTCTTGAGGATTTCTTCCCTTCATTCTCCTTCATTCTCTTGTCTTCCATCTCTTCCACCAACTTGCCAATCCCTCTTGTTCTCTACCTTGCTAGACATTGGGACTGCATGATATGATCTTGCTTGGGAGTTTGCAATGGAAAAATATGCTATCAAGTATACCAAGTATCAGAACAAGTATCAGAATAAGTATCAGAACAAGTATCAGAACCAATATCAAAACAAGTATCAGAACCAGTATCAGAACCAGTGTCAAAACAAGTATCAGAACACCTACAGGGGCTACACCTTTCACTTTAGTTTATGGGTCTGAAGTGGTACTACCTATTAAGGTTGAAATCCCATCACTCAGAATTAGAATGCATGGTCTAGTAACTGATTATGACTACAGAGTGTCTAGGTTACAAGAACTAGAACTACTAGATGAGCATAGACAAGCATCATATGATCATCTCAGAGTATATCATAAGAGAATGTCTAGAGGCTACAACAAGAAAGTCAGACATAGAGAATTTCAGGTTGGTGATCTAGTCTTGAGAGAAAATCTTAAAAATCAATCACATCGAGGATGCAAGGGGAAGTTCAAACCCAACTGGCTGGGTCCCTTTGTAATCACTACTACTTTTGGCTCTGGTGCCTATCAACTCTCAACGACTGAAGGAGAACAGCTTTGAGAACCAATCAATGTTCTCCATTTGAAGAAATTCTACGCCTAAGGCATTCAATCTATGGTAAAATGTCCTAAAAAAAATTGAAAAAATTGAAAAATATCAAAAATTCAAAAAAATTGAAAAATGAAAAAAAAAAAAAAAAGTGCCTTGGTGAAAACCTAGAAACAGGCGCCTTGGTAGCAAAAATAGAATCTCTGCCAAGATGGTGAAAACCTGACAAACGGGCACCACTTGTTTCAAAATGCTCCATCTATCAGCGCAATCTTGGTCTTTCCCAGCTTTCAGTTTTGCTTTAGTTTGTACATATCTCCCGGTTTGTTTTTGCATTTCTAGTTTTCAATAAGTCAGTTTGTACACCAATCAGCTCAAGCATCTGTATCCTATCAATGCTTAACACTTGGGGGCAATCAATGTCATATCCTATGGCCTCCAATATATCTTAGATGTCTCATATCCAATCAGAGTCCTTTGAAGCTTCATTTGAGTCAGTCAAGTCTGTCTTGTCTCCAAAAAGGATTTTGCATCTACAACAACGCAATCAAACACAAACTAAAAACAATCTGTGCTTTTCATGCTTTTATCTCCTTGTATGCTTACTGATTCACATTGAGATTTTTACATATTGTGTCCCTTCGAGCTCTTCGATGATGTCCTTTACAGGATTTACAGAGTGATGACTAGGGGAATACTCTTTTCTTTGTCTTCTGCTTATATGTGAAAATCTAACAACTTTGGAAATTTTGGATTGAAATGGTGTCTGACTGTAAGAGCCTCTATCTCGAATTGGATGGCCATGTGTACCTCAACCACTAATACCCAGAAAATTCAAGGAAGTTTGATCTAACTATTATCTTTTTGAGTGAGTTCTTTCTTCTACTGTGAAACGCAATCTTACCTAAGGATGTGAATGATAAAGGGTCACTACGGGTAATTCACATTGGATTTAGAATAATCTCTTGGCTGTTTGATGTGTTTGTCAATGCAAGGCGTATTCCGGTCATCACAACATTTATGTTTTGATGCTTGTACAAATTTCTATATCAAAATGGACATGATATTCAGGTCATCCTGGCGTTTATGCCTTGGTGCTTATATCTAATCCGACATTCTGAAAATAAAATCAATATTCACATATCCATGGTTGTTGACTAGTGGGTGTTGTATTGATTCTTGTGCATACAAATCGATATTCATGTCTATGGTTTCATAGCTAGTGGGCATTGTATTGATTTATCCGGTTACCTAAAAGTTCAATGATGATAACAAATCGACACATGATCAGTGACTAGGTCCTAGGTCTTAGGTTGCATTTCATTTTGCATGTTTGCATGATCTCACAATGGCTAAACGAACTTCAATGCTTAAACAATTCTCCACTCGCATCTTCAAATCTAACAAGAGTTGAATCTCACACGAAGGTTCCTCCAATGAAACAACAAGTAGAATCCATTTTCGGGATCAAAATCAAAATCTGAGATCATTCATATTATTCACTGCTTGCATAATCAACCTTCAATCATCACAGAAATCTAGTATTCAACTTAACTGATTATCTTACATCAAACTATCAAAATTTCAAATTGGTCAACCATGGTCAACTCATGGTCAAACCTAGTCAAACTTGGTCGTCTTGACCTCTAAACAATGCAGAATGCATTCTTGAACTTGTATAACCACTTCTCAAATCAATTAACATGCTTCTGAACTCTCAACACTGACTTTTCTTATCAGATTTCAATTTTAATCCCGAAGGGGGCATGGTATTGCACATCATTCAAAGTCTGTAAATCAAATTCTATCAATCTTTCCTCAGTAATCAAGACAACAACCACGTCTAGTTATTGATTCATCAAAAAACCTCATCGCTCGGGGCAAATCTATCATCACTTGGGGCATATCAAATTCATCAAGATCCATATCAATCTGGTATTCTCCTAATCTTGTAAACTGTATCAGTTTTTGCAACCATCAGATCATAGTGTTCTTTCCTTGGTTCTTTAGCAACTGAAGGATTCGGATGTGATACTTGCTAGTTCTGCTAAGACAATCGAGTCTAGAACCGGTCACTCACTTCTTTGCAATCCTAAGGTTTGGAATCAGGCATTTTGACACTTTTTCACAATCATAGGTTCATTTGTTGTTATAGTGAACATTATCTTTGGTCATTTAGGACCTAATATCTTCAAATCTTTCAATCAACTTCTGTCTGATATCAATTTCGAATCCGTTTCATATCTCTATCAAACACAGACTGTCTTTGAACCACTGCGCTTCACACAGTAATTCAAAGAGGGGCAAAATGTAATACCCCAAAAATGGGCTATAAGTTCATTAATCTCCTATATCATCAAATCGAACAAAATCTACATCAAAGTCCTAACCTAAGGCACATTTGAACATCATCGAATCTAATTGATTATCTTAAATTCTGCACCGAGGAATATTCCTAGCAATATTCCTATTTATCTTAATTATCTTTAATTTAATGATTATTTGGCGATAAATCACATTTATCCTAAGTTTGATTAATTGAATATTTTCATATTTAATTAATTAGATTTAATATTTGCCACTTAATTGTGTAATTAAATTTAATTCTCTCTATTATTAATTGTATTATTTAATTTTGACAATAAATCCAATATCTTATGAATAATTGATTAAATTCTTATTTAATTAATTAAAGCAAGTTGTCATTATTTAATAATATAGTTTTTAATAAAATTTTGATTAAATAATTGATTAACCCATAAATCAATTATTTATTTTCAAAAATCAGTTAAGTTGAGAATAAATCACTATATTTATTTATTAAATCATAATTATCCATGTGCATATTCAAGGACCAGTTAAACTCAAATTGGAAAATCAATGCAAGTTGTTAGCTTTTTGAAACTCAACATCTTTTTGAGTTTTAAAGTTGATCTAAACTTCTAATTCGAATTGAATTGTGCTTTTGCATGATTTTTGTGACTTAATTATCTGTTATTTAAAAATAACTCAAAAATCAAGCTGAGTTATTTGAGTGATTTATGGCTTTTTCTCATGCACCTCCAAAGCCCTGGATTTCTATAAAAACAAGGCTCAGCTCTTCATAATTCATCTCTAATATCTCACAAATTGCAAACTCACTCTACAGGAATCATAGCATATCAGATTTGGAGAATTTGCACAATTGGAGCTTGAAAGATAAATTTGAGGATTCGAAGCTTTGTGAGATCAATTTCAAATTCATAGCTTTCATATTATTGTTAGAATTTTTATTCTCATATCATATCATTTCTAGATTAGCATTGCATATCAATTTTCATATTAGCATAGATTCATATCAGTTTTCATCATATTATTACATAGAAAATATCAAAAAAATATAGATTAATTACATTCATATTTCATATCATTTTTGCATTCAAATCCTTCGTTTAGGTGTCGTCTAGGTCACTGATCTCGATAATAATTTGAGAACATTAATCTCGCACCTACTAGAAGGCAGTAAATCGCTTGGTTAGATTAGATTTCAATTTTGCACGATTTTGATTATAGCTAACCTCTAATGTTTTACTGAAGTGTTGTGTATATAGATCAGGTACAAAATTCTCACACACAATAGCCATTCGATGCTCTTTCTGCAAATCGTGGGTCCTTCTATTAGGTATGCTGACTTTCTCAAATATAATTGGTCTGCATGGTGCTAACAAAGATTTCTAGTGGGTTGGGTGTGTCAGAGGGGGTTCTGGTTAAAAGAGATCTACGATGGGCATATGATTTGAAGGAATATTTGAAAGGTATGAGATCTTACACCCACCGTTAGATCAGGATCTTATCTTTCGTGGGTCCATGTTAGAGGGACTTGCCAAGGTGTGTGCCTATGAAGTGACTGGAGCGAATGAAAGATTTCCAAGTGGCAAGTCTAGGCCCAGGTTTGATAGAGTATTTGGTAGTCCCGATGAGTTTCACAAGTTTGCTCACTCGCGAAATGATTTGGTGGTGCTCCAAACAACTTAGCAATTTAGCAAACGCTTTGTTCACTAAATCTCTAAATAAATTGGTAGAGGCAGAAAGGATTATGTGACTTAGAGGAGGTCTTCAGTCGCGTAGTTGTTGAATGACTTAAAGGAAGGAGTTTTCGGGTTGGTCCAAATATGCTATCGTGCAGAAAAGCTAAGATGGATTTTTGACCATTCAAAGGGTTTCATAAACTATTGCCAGGTTAATCTGACCCGCTCATTTGCCGGGAAGGAAGAAATATCGATGGTCACATTTTAATATGACCGGCTAGCCATTGGTTTTCAAATTTGAATATGTTTGCCAAGGGTTTTTGCTAGTTTTAAATTCAATGGGATACAACGATGAGGTAGCTCAAGAAGATTAATGTCTATAGGACATTTGCAGTTAAGGAAGATGATGAGAAAGGCCTGGGCGGCCATCATGGGTTGAGTCCTGTTCCTGTGAGGTACCATTCTTGCATTCATGGCAAGACTTTTGTGTAGTAGGGTGAGTAAATCTGGGTTGCTTGTCTATAGGCAACATAGTACAAGCATGAACATCTGATTGGCCATGTTTTGCAAAGATATATTTATGATTAGAAATGATAGTTTTAGGGTTTGGTTATTCTATTCTAAAATTCTTGTAACCCTAGTTAGGTTTTTGAATCTTGCCTGCGTGCAAAGGAGTATGTATATATTGTATTTTTGGAGCCTTAGGGTGAAGAATTGGACAATTTGTAGAAGAAAATTCACCTTTTCTTAAAGGCCATCTATAGTATCATTTCTACCCTCTGGCTCATACAGTTGTATTTCTCCCATTGATGATTAAAATATTGCAAAGGTATTTTGTGACAATCCTTCATGTCCCTATGCTTCCTTGTTTGGATTATCTCTTATTGGATCAAAGTATATGCATGTTTTTAGTGATTATTTTAGGGTTCCTGATCCCTCTTGCTTTCTACAATTTTGTGTGTTACTGTGTTTGATCTAATTTGGATGTTCTTGTGGGTATACCTTAGCCTGCTTAACAGTCTTGTCTCAATCCTACACCAAGTTGTAGAAGTGAATGTCAGTTTGCAGGTCATAAGTTGTGCCTTATTCTCAGGCCCTCTTATGAAATATTTATGCAAACCTATTCAGTAAGTTGTGACCTACTAGACCTGAGCTTTTCCTTGATTTCATTCCTACATACTGAGATCCAAACCCTAGTCTTGGTGCATCACCTAGTAGGTAGTTTGCTTTCAAGTCATTTCCCTTACAAGCATTCCTTCTATCCCTTTCCCTCCACAAATTTTACTTTTCATGTCTAGAAGAAAATTAAGGTGATTATCCAAGAGGAACTAGCCTATAACCTAGAGGTCTCATCTCAGTTAGCAAAGGTCCCACAACCTAGAGATGATTCCCATGTTATACCAAGTTATCAAGACCAAGAGAGCTTGAGACAAAGGTGCAAACTTAGTGTATAACAATTTTGGCATGCCCGATGGGACTAAAGATCAGATTGATGTTCAAGTTATGCTATCTTTTATATGCAGGTTGCATAGTCCAGGCTTTTAGAAGTCATTCTACCAAGTATATCTGGCGATTCCACTAATTTCAAAGATCCAGGCTACCTTGTTCAAAGTTTTATGAGAAATATTGAGACTAGGAGCTCAAAGCTTACCCAATTTTTAGAGTTTCCCTCAAGAAGAAGTCATAAAGGTAGGTCAACTCAAAGAATATCCCCAGCAAGGAGAGTTTATTCTACACCTCCTGATACCTCAGAAAGGAGACCTTTTCCCTTTCATTCCAGAAGAAGAGGCAGATCTCTAACCAGAGATCTAGAAGAAGATTCCAATCAAGCAGCAAATACAACTCATATAGTTGTGAATCTTCAGATTCCAACACCTACAATGGCAAGATAGTTTGCTTTTGCACCATTCAACCAAAGTAGCCAATTGGCCTTTTCTCAACATCATGATGTGCCTTTGGTGGCACTTAAGAGTATACGTGATTTCACAAGTGATGGGTAGACAACTACTTTTGAGCACATAAGAGATGTGACCACCTTCTGCAGCATACACAATATCACTCAAGAAGATGTGGCCACAAAGTTATTAGTAGCCTCTTTGAAAGTTAAGGCTCTAGAATGGTTTAGAACTCTAACTATTGGTTCTATTACTTCTTGGGATGAGTTAGGGGATGCATTAAGTAAGCATTTTGAGGGTAAATCATATAATTTGTCTCTAGTTGAGTAGTTAACAACTATTAAGAGAGACCCTCAAGAGCAAATGACAGATTACAATAGTAGATTCCTCAAAACATGGAATAGAATCCCAGTCTCTATGAGACCATCAGCTAACCATGCTTTCCTTTACTATTTACAAAGTCTAAATGGTCAAATTTCTATCATGATCCAGTCTATGGGTGGTACTTCCTTACCTCAGGCCTTTGACATTGCTGTCAGGGCTGAAAATTGTTTAATCCAAGCAAGCATGATTGGTAGAAGGCCTCCAATGCCCATTTTTCCTAGCCTTCAACCCATTGTACCTACCTGAGTACCCCCATTTACCCCTATTCCTACCATATTGGCACCTCAAGCTAGTACTAGTGGTCAAGAGTTGAGGACAAGTTTCTCTCAAGAGCTGCAAGAGATAAAGAGTAGTCAGCAAAGCAGTCAGCAAGAGATGACTAACTTGTTGCAAACCTTGACTAAAGAGGTCACAAATTCGAAGAAGCAAGGTCAAGGAATCAAACCACCATTTCAGACACAAGGCCAAGGTACTAATCAGCAATATCAAAATCAAGGACAACCTTATCAATAGAATAGGCCACCATACCAAGGGGGCTATCAAGGACAAAGACAAAGTTTTAATCAGAGACCATTTCAACCATATAACCCTACACCTCTAAATTCTACAAATCCGGTGAGGGATGTGGTTCCTAGTCAAAATAATTTGGCTATGGATAATGAATGGTGTTTTCCTTGTAATCAGCCTCACAATCAGGCTACATGTTCAAATGGATGAATGAACCAAGCTCTAATGGTTCAAAATGCCTCACAAGTTCAATTAGAGGTTTCATCCAGTGGGTCAGTGCCTCAACAAGAATCACAAGAGAATGAGACTGCTCTTTTCAATTGGGAGCAACCAGACTTCAATGGAGTCAATGATGAAGCTACTTTTGTTGCCTTTACAAGAGCAAAGAGAAGAGCTCAAGACATGGAGAGAGAAAACTCCAATGCCAAAGCCACTACATCTACAATGCCACTATAGCAAGTTGATGCCATCACACCTAAGGAGGCTCCCGTCACTGCAAGCAAAGAAGGCCAGCATTCCAAAGAGGTGGAGCCCATCATGCCAAAGACACAACAAAGAGTACACACTATGACACCTTATAAAATTGTAGACAACATGAAGAAGGTGAATGTCACCATGTCCATGTGGGACTCTTTGGCTCTTCCAGGTCAGCCTAAAATTTTGAAGAAGGCCATGACAGAAGTAGCAATTCCTCAACCTACAAAAGAAGCTGCAAAGCTAGTGTTGGTTAACATTGATTAAGAAAAGGAGGCTCTGAGTAGCAACTCCAAAATAAATTCCATTCAAGGTAGGAACTCAAAGCCACCTCCCTTTTATGCATCTTTAATCATTAAAAAATCTTTAGTACATAATTGTATGGTAGATAGTGGAGCTACTAGCACTATGATGCCCAAGAAAGTAGCTGACTAGTTAGGACTAAAATATGAACCCTTCCAAAAGAAGGTTACCCAACTTGATGGATCCTCAGTCAATACTATAGGAGTGGCCAAGGATACTAGTTTAATTCTTCATACTAGTCCTAATTTTTTGATCCTCCTTGATATGTATATCATAGATCTCCCTACATTATTTTCTATATGTCTTTCAAGGGAGTTTACAGCCAAGATAGGAGGTTATCTATCTTCTGATTGGTCTCACATGTTATTTCATACAAGGTATGGGACCAAGGTCACCATTAAGTCAGAACCATTAGCAACACACCATATAGAGCCATATGTATCCAATGCCATCAATGTAAACTGCCCTATATTTGATAGCAGTGACTTCCAAACCATTAATGAAGCAAGCACAAAGATAGAAACTATCCCTGATATCCTTCTAGATGAAAGAGCTTCAGAGGCCCAAGAAATTCTTGTTTGGGATTTTGGTTTGGGAAGTTATCTGATACAAGAAAGTGGAGTCATAGAGCCAAACCTTTTCAAAGAGGGTATTCATTCAATAGATCAGAGTAATCAGGTTTGGGAGCTATTTTTTGATAAAGCTAGAAGTAGACATGGTTCTAGTGGTGGTGCTATGATAGTGTCCCCAAAAGGAGAAAGGTATTATACTGCCTTTAGATTTAGTTTCTCCTGCACTAGCAATACTCTAGAGTATGAAAGTCTAGTCAATGGACTAGAATGGGCTAGAAAGAGAGGGCTTAAGGCCTTAAAAGTTTATGGTGACAGTGAGTTAGTTGTCATCCAAGTAAGAGGGATAAGTGTAACCAAAAATGACACCATGAAAGCACACAAACATAGAGTTTGGGATGTAATTGAAGATTTCCATGCTTTCAATATTGTTGCTATCCCTAGAAAGTTAAATAAAAATGCAGATAGGTTAGCTGTTGTTGGATCCCAATATGACATCCCAAATAGCATTTCAAAAGAAGTGGATCAATAGCATATCAAAGTGATTGTCATACCTTCTATTCCTGATAATGATGTCAATTGGAAAGTGTTTGACAATGATGAACAAATTATACAGTTCTTGTTTGAAGAAGATGTTTTTTCAGAGTACAATCAAGATAGGCTGTGACAAATTTATGGTGATCAAGTGATACAACTTAAGTCTAATAAGATGCCTAGAGGTCTTGTTACATTGGAGACTATCTTCAACAAGGATGATGAAGTCAAAAAAAACAAAGTTGGCCTAGTAGTCCAACAAGAACATTGTGTTGAATTAGAGTTGGAACCAGGTAAGAGTTTACAATTTGGAAAGGTAAACACTGAATTGGAGAAGCAAGCTTACACTCAGTTATTCAAAGAATTCAGTGATGTTTTTGCATGGCAATATGAGGACCTCAAAGGTTTTGATCCTGCTCTTGCTCAGCACACTATTAAATTAGAACCAAATGCCAAACCAGTGAGGTCAAAGAAAAGGCCTGTTAATCCCAAGCTTGAGCCACTTATGCATAAAGAAAGTGCTCAAATTGATACAAAGTGGTATCATCTACCCCATTAAGCATACTAGTTAGGTTTCCAACCTTGTTCCTATCAGGAAGAAGAATGGGGAATTGAGGTTATGTGTTGAATTTAGGGATCTTAACAAGGCCTCATTAAGGGACCACCATCCATTACCCTCTATGGAACAAATCTTACAATGGGTCTCTAGATCTAAGAGATTTTCATTATTGGATGGCTATTCAGGATACAATCAGATCTTAGTTATGAAGAGGATCAATATAAGACTGCATTTACAACTAAATGGGGAACCATGGCTTATCAAAAGATGCCTTTTGGTTTGTCAAATGTAGGTGCTACATTTCAAAAGGCAATGGATATGGCCTTTAAGAGCCTAATGTACAAGTTCATGTTGGTCTACTTGGATGATATAACTATCTATTCAAAGCATGCAGTAGATCACATCAAACATTTGAGAAAGATTTTTGAAAGGTGTAGAGAATTTGGGATATCTCTTAATCCCAAGAAATGTGTGTTTGTAGTCCATGAAGGAAAACTATTGGGATATGTAGTATCCAAAGAAAGAATTATAGTGGATCCTAAAAGAATTGCAGCTATCCTAGAGCTACCCTTACCACATAACAAGAAAAGTCTCCAATCTTTCATAGGAAAGATTAATTTTGTTAGGAGGTTTTTACCTAACATTGCAGATTTACTCAAGCCTTTGACAGCCATGTTAAAGAAGAGTTCAGCTTTTAGTTGGACCAAAGAAGGGAAAGTCAATTTCCAAGCTATCAAAGAGGCCCTAACAGAGGCTCCTACCCTCTTAAACCCAAATTTCAGTAAATATTTCATCATTTATGCTTATGGGGGTCATGATTCCATATCTACAATGTTGACCCAAGAAAATTCAGATGGATTGGAGCAGCCTATTGCTTTCTTTAGCAAAGGTTTAGAAGAGTATGAATAGATATACTCTTTTGTAGAAAGACATGTACTTGCTATTGTAAAGAGCCTCAAAAATTTTAGATATCTATTGACCCATAGTAGGGTATATTTCAAGGTTACTCATCTAAGTTTCAAAGATTTTTTGCTTTCCAAGGACCTAAATGAAAAAAGAGTTGGTTAGATCACCAAGGTGATGGAATATGACATAGATGTTCAAACTACCAAGCTGGTTAGAGGAAGAGGTCTGTGTGAGAATTTGGCAGAGGATGAAAGTTCAAAGAAATTAGAAATAATGGATGCATCTCTGGTGGTGCATTCTATAGAAGAACAAGTCGAGGCAACAAGCTGGTTGCCTAATATGATCAATTACTTGAAGACAGGACAATGTCCTGCAGGTTTGGATTCAGCAAAAATGAGGTATTATAGGTTACAATCTATTCCTTTTGTGCTGATTGATGATGTTCTTTTTGGAAAGGATCATAGTGGTGTCCTTTTGAGATGCATAGATTCAAAAAAGATAGCAAACATCCTATTTGAGTTTCATGATGGACCTTCTGGAGGTCATTTTTCTCCTAGGACTACTGCTTTTAAGATCATGAGGGCTGGATACTATTGGCCATCTATCTTTAAGGATAGCCATGATTATGTAAGGAAATGCATCAAGTATGCCATGTTTGTAGGAAAAGAAAGGCTTGCAACCTTACCCCTACAACCAGTCAAAATAGAGCAGCCCTTCATGAAGTGGGGTATAGATTTCATAGGAATGATCAATCCTCCATCTAGTGCAGGCCATAAATGGATAATTACCGCAATAGATTACTTCACCAGATGGACAGAGGCAAATGCTTTAAAGGAAGCAAATGAGAGTTCTATCCTAAGCTTTTATGATGACTTAATCCATAGGTTTGGCACCCCTGATTCCATCATTTCAGATAATGCCTTAGCATTCACAAGCCTCAAAGTCTCAGAGTGGGCAGTCAAGAATGGCATTTATCTAAATACCAGTTCAAATTATTACCCTCAAGGCAATGGCTTGGAAAAATCCACCAATAAGAACTTGATTATGATAATCGAGAAGTCTCTTCAAGAGAATCAGAGAGATTGGCACACAAGGCTCAAATCTACCTTGTGGTTAGACAGAATTACCCCAAAGAAAATCAGTGGTAATTCTCTTTACATGTTAGTGTATGGAAAAGATGCTAAATTGTCCATTTCAACAAAATTACCAACTTTGGACCTGGCTACTCAGTATGCCCTATTTGATGAAGGAGATCCCTTACAGATCAGATATGCTCAATTGATAGAATTGGAAGAACTCAGAGATAAATCCATGAAGGATATGGATTTTCATCAGAATCAAACAAAGAATAACTTTGATAAAAGAGCTAGGGTTAGAAACTTCAAGGTTGGAGACATAGTCCTCAAATGGGATGAGTTCAGATCCAAGCCTGGCAAACATACAAAATTTGATTCATTTTGGGGTGGACCATTTGTTATAACAGAGTGCAAGGTAACCAATGCTTTTCAGCTATCAACTCTTGAAGGTGATGCCCTACCAATCTCAATAAATGGTTTCCACCTGAAGCCTTCTTTTGAGGTTAATCCCTCTCTATGATTTCTGTAAAAATGTTTCCCTGCTTTCTTCTTGCTTTCTAGTTAGTTTCCTGCTTTCCAAGAAGTGCTCATGCACAAGTTTGTCTTGCTATTCATTTTTGTCCCTCTATCAAAGTTTTGTGTTCAGAATGACCCCATGCCCAATGAATATGTCAAGGCCACTAGTTTTCCATGTCTAGCAGGCTAACATCCAGCAGAAATCACCAAAATGTTACCCTAATTTTTATATCCATGTAAATTTGGCTAAAACCAATCCCTAGGTCTCTTTTTCCATCCCCTCAAGCACTCTGAAAAATTTCATGGCTTTATCTTTTTTCCCTTGGTCTTTGCAACCTTTTCTAGGTCCCTGGCTAGGTGCAAAACCTTTTAAAAATTCAAATAAACTAGCAGTTATAGGCCAAAAACCCTGCAAACCCTAAGCCTTTGTTCTAATTTGTAGTTACTTTATCTTGGCCACTTAAGTCCTCTTTTTAGCATATGCGCTTTAATCTTTTGGCCCAGTTGCCAGTTCTCCTTTTCTTTTTGGCGGTTATCTTTTCTTCCCGCGACTTAGCGAATATAGCGATTCTCCTAATCGTTGATTGTTTCCCGGTCACCACAAAATATCCTGCAACTTGGCAAATGTTAATATCTCTTTAGTTGCATGACCGCTAAGTTCTCCAGCGGTGTTATCTTTATTCAGCGATTCTGCAAATGCCTTGTTCGCGTAGTAGCCCAGAGTTCAGTGGTTAAGTCCATAATAGTCAGTGATTCAGTGAGCGGTTGGCTTCCCTTAGTCACGTGGTCACTTAAATATTTTGGCAGTCTCAAATAACTGAGGGTCCCAATTAGGAAGATCAATGACCGGCGTATCTTCACAAGGGTTTGTGTTAGAACATCAGATCATGCACCGACTGTCGATCTTGATTTTTTATCAGAGTTTCCGGGTGGGTGCTTTCTTTCTAATGTGCTCACATCCAATTGGTCCACATAGTGATGAGTTGGAACCTACCAGTGGGTCCTGATCTTCTCAGAATGGTTAATGTATAGCAAGATCTTGTGGTTGTCGCTACACCACTGGGATAAGATGCATGCTATTTAAGTTAGCGGTTTAGCGATAGCTGTTTGATGCTCTTTCTATAAATCATGGGTATGTCTGTCAGGTATGCTAACTTGCTCAAATATAATTGGTCCATGTGGTGCTGAAAAAGATTTACAGTGGGTTCGGTGTGTCAGAGGGGGTTCTAGTTAAAAGAGATCTACGACGGGCATATGATCTAAAGAAATATTTGAAAGGTATGAGATCTTGCACCCACCGTTAGATCAGGATCTTATCTTTCATGGGTCCATGTCAGAGGGACTTGCTGAGGTTTGTGCCTATGAAGCAGCCAGAGTGAATGAAAGATTTCCAAGTGGCAAGTCTGGGCCTAGGTTTGATAGAGTATTTGGCGGTCCCGATGAGTTTCACATGTTCGCTCAATCGTGAAATGATTTGGCAGTGCTCCAAACAACTTAGCGATTCAGCAAATGCTTTGTTCACTAAATCTCTAAATAAATTGGCAGAGGCAAAAAGGATTCTATGACTTAGAGGAGGTCTTCAGTCGCGTAATCGCTGAATGACTTAAAGGAAGGAGTTTTCAGGTGGGTCCAAATATGCTGACGTGCAGAAAAGATGAGATAGATTTTTGACCATTCAAAGGGTTTAATAAACTATTATCAGGTTAATCTAAGCTGCTCATTTGCTGGGAAGGAAGAAATATCGACGGTCACGTTTTAATATGACCGGCTAGCCGTTGGTTTTCAAATTTGAATATGTTTGCAAAGGATTTTTGCCAGTTTTTGATTCAATGGGATACAACGGTGAGGTAGCTCAAGAATATTAATGTCTACAGGACATTTACAGTTAAGGAAGATGATGAGAAAGGCCTAGGTGGCCATCATAGGTTGATTCTTGTCCCTGTGAGGTACCATTCTTGCATTCATGGCAAGACTTTTGTGCAGTAGGGTGGGTAAATCCGGGTTGCTTGTCTGCAAGCAACATAGTACAGGCATGAACATCTGATCAACCATGTTTTACAGAGATATATTTATGATCAAAAATGATATTTTTAGGGTTTGGTTATTCTATTGTAAAATTCTTGTAACCCTAGTTATGTTTTTGACTCTTGCCTGCGTGCAAAGGAGTATGTATATATTGTATTTTTGGAGCCTTAGGGCAAAGAGTTGGACAATTTGTAGAAGAAAATTCACCTTTTCTTAAAGGCCATCTGTGGTATCATTTTTACCCTCTGGCTCATATAGTTGTATTTCTCCCATTGATGATTCAAATATTGCAGAGGTATTTTGTGACAATCCTTCATGTCCCTATGCTTCCTTGTTTGGATTATCTCTTATTGGATCAAAGTATATGCATGTTTTCAGTGATTATTTTAGGGTTCCTGATCCCTCTTGCTTTCTGCAATTTTGTGTGTTACTATGTTTGATCTGATTTGGATGTTCTTGTGGGTATACCTCAGCCCCCTTAACAATCTTGTCTCAATCCTACACTGAGTTGTAGAAGTGAATATCTATTTGTAGGTCATAAGTTGTGCCTTATTCTCAGGCCCTCTTATGAAATATTTATGCAAACCTATTCAGTAAGTTGTGACCTACTAGACCTGAGCTTTTCATTGATTTTATTCCTACATACTGAGATCCAAACCCTAGTCTCGGTGCATCACCTAGTAGGTAGTTTTCTTTCAAGTCATTTCCCTTACAAGCATTCCTTATATCCATTTCCCTCCAAAAATTTTACTTTTCATGTCTAGAAGCAAATTAAGGTGATTATCCAAAAGGAACCAACCTAGAACCTAGAGGTCTCATCTCAATTAGCAAAGGTCCCACAACCTAGAGATGATTCCCATGTTATACTGAGTTATCAAGACCAAGAGAGCTTAAGACAAAGGTGAAAACTCAATGTATAACAATATGTTCCTTCTAAAACAACTGAACCTGCAAGTCACAAATTTTAACAATATATAAATTTAAACAAACTCAATTTGAAATTTTTTAAAAGGTTGAAATTTAAAATTTACAAATTGAGTTCAATATATTGATGTAAACCATATGAAAACCTATAGGGAACAATATTCCATCACTTTCTTCAAGTTCAAGTAAATTCATCCTCTCTGCAGTACAATGTAGTAAATAATAACCAACTCCTTCTACATTTCCACACTCAGTAATCACTGCAAAGCCATCTCCTGCACAGTAAATTTATATATACATGTGTGAGATCTTAAAATAAATAATTAGTTCAATCTATAGATCTATCTATCTATCTATACATGCAACTCAATGTACGATATAATGTGAAATATATATACTTACCAATTTTGACTAATCTCAAGATATGATCGCAATCAGTAGAAATAAAAGGAACATCATCAAATTTTTCATCTTCATCTCTATCAAATGTACTAGTAACAACTAGTGGCACTAGATTCCATACGCCTGTTGGTGTTCAAAATGATGCTTATGCTCTTATGCTGCCAATATACCCTCAGATGGATCTTAGGAATGGTTAGCTCCAAAATGTTATGAGGTCTTAGGGTAACTGGACTAACTATAGGGACAAGACTGCCCTCTTCTGCTTCTGGCTCTACAAAACCAAGGTGGGTACACCTAACCCAGTATAAACTATACTTCACACACCAAGGACTGGGTTTGAATAACAGATGAATGGATAGTAAGAAAGTACTAAATGCTAACCACACATTCATTGACTCTCCATTACTATAGGGTAGAACCTCACACAACCAAATACTTAAAACTTAGGAATGGTTCTTAATTTATGTGCTTGAATCATAACAACCTTCAATCAATATGGATCAACAAGGGAAACGCTCATCTAGGCTAGTGCCTCATCCATTGGGCATGATCTCTTAAACAAACTATACACATACCAGACTATATCTGAGATTCAAAGCCATAAACACATTTATAATTTCCTTTACTGCTTATAGATTATCCTTACATAGACAAGAGATAAACCTATGTCCCATCTAGAGCATCATTTCATCTAATCCTAGATTAGAGCTCAAGAATGAAGACACATACATAAATTTATATGCAATGAACTGGAAAGTTCAAAATCTACCTGAATTGACACAAAGGAGAGATAAGAGTCATGTATCTGCATTAAGTATGAAGAATCCTCAAGTGTATACAATCAGTTAAGTCAACCATGCTTGCAAATTACAGCTTAGACCAACAACTTTCTTTCTACTTGTTAACAAATATCAAGAGCAAACCATTACAAATTAGACTGAGAAGAGGATTCACAATCAAGAAGATTTGAACACCTAACTCCCAATAACCTCGAATGATCATCAAAAAACACTTTATACCAGGGTAACAATACAAGCATAATGATCATTCCCAACTCAAAAATTCAAAATCACCTAACACCACTAAGGAGTTAACACAGACATGACAGGGACCAAGCCGCAGGCAAGCTCTAAATAGTCCAATTTCAATAGCTATCTAGCCCTATACCGGTCCCAAGTAAAAAATCATCATAAAACCCCAAGAAATCCAGCCAAAAAGATCCCCGTAACACATCTTGAGTACTGCCACATTTACTTTCTCACGGCAAGACACTCCTCTGCAACTACTCATGGCAGCTAGGACCACACTGCAATAGTTGACAACCAATTTCACCCACTCTAGCCGCTCAAAAATTGAATTTTGGTACCTTCTATTGTTGCAAACCCTCTACAAAAATTTGAATTTGAATATAAACGGTCACTTTATGGCTTCTGCGGCAAATCAGCGGTCCTCATTCAAATCTCAGTCAACTTTAAGTCGTGACCGTCTGATTATTTCATTTCGCGGGTTATGATTTATCTCTTAAAAATGGCCCCAGTCAAATTTAGCGAACTGGTGACAAAAGTTACCGTCAGTTCATGAAAAACATTCTACCTCCACTGAATATTTTAGCGATCTCGCGACCACTGTTTTCCAAACTGCTAAGTCTACAAGACCTTTGCTAAAACATTACGCGAACTAGCAATTCATTGAAAGATTTATCGGAACCACTACCCAAAGTTATCCGGATCGCCAACAAGCTAAGAAACTAATTGGGCCCGCACCTGGAAGATCAACGGCTGTCTTAAAATCTCATAGCTCTGACATATTTCATGAGATGATACGTTGTCCACCTGATCTGCCATCGTGTGTACCTCCTCAAAACCTCAGGGCCCACTGAATATAAACCTTTAAATGGACGGTTTTCTTAAGTTCGCTAGCCTCTGACAGATTCTATCAGAATACACGCCATCTGTTGATTAAGAATCTTACCCCACTTGGAAGAAAACTGGCCCCACTGACACAAATAGTCAGCACTACGTAGACCAATCAAAACACTCCGAATCAACTCCCTCTGACACCAGGACCACCGCCAAAGACACACTTGAGACAAAAGAGATCAACGGCCGGAGTAAGATCTCGAGCCTTTGACAAATTTTATGAGAACTTACTCCCATCGTTGATCTATTATGGATGTCAGGACCCTCTAACCCATCCAAAAATTAGGTCCCACTGACACATGACCAAGTAAGATTCGAAATGAATGGATGGCGCGTGATCTGATAGGGGATGAGTATTCTTTAAGATCATGCACCGACCGTAGATTAAAAAGATTTCACTGCAGGCCCACTGACACATGCCAAGTTGTTTACCTGTGGACCAATAAGAAAGCACTGACAAGGCACACCTGGCAGTTAGGACCCACCGAAAACTTTATGCCACCTGGAAAATCGGACGGCTGGTGCAAGATCTAAGAGGCTCCAAAGATTCTATACGCTTATACGCCAACCGTCGATTAGGAATCTGTCTGATTGAGATACTAGGCCCGCCATGCCTTGAAGGATACTTCGATGAATGATTAACCACCACGTGAGCCTACCTGGCAATGGACCTGCCTGCATTGAAAGGGTTACGTCATGGAAATGAATCAATGGACATCTCATGTTCTCATGCCTCTGACAAATCTCATGAGAAGATACGCCCACCATTGGATTGAGATACTTGTCAGAGAGGGGCCCTAGGAAATAATGAAGTTGAGAACTTAGGAAAAATTAAAACATGACTTAGGGAAAAAATTAGATCACTGCTGGGCATGCAGACTTAGGAAAAAATAACCGAGGACATAGGGAAAATTAAAGGGGACCCCGCTGACACATAAAAAAAACCTAACCGTGCACAAGGTAAAGTGATATTTTAAAAGGCACATGCGGATAAAGGTTTTAAGTCACCCCAAAAAGGTAACACGAAATTAGAACAGGGCCAGGGTATTTGAAATTTTAAACGTCCAACAGCTAGTTTTTTGAAAATATGTAAGGGTTTTAGGCCAGAGACCCTACGAAATACTGCAGGGACCAGAATAAAAAGGGGAGAACCATGAAAATTTTTACTAGTGCTAACAACGCCTACATATCCATAGTCTTGATTGATACATTCCTTGTAATTGTCAGCAATGTGGTGACAACAAAAGCATGAGTAGTCCCTAGTGTTCAACATCCAATTGTGACAATTTGTACTCATAACTGAATGCAAAGATCACGTATTTTCTATCCTATTGCAACCATGCATAATTTTTCTATCCACACCTGAAAAAATTCATATATAATACATTCTATATAAATATAATTTGAATAAAAAATATAATAAAAATTTGAAACACTCTTAAATAATTTAAAAATGTGTGCATACCTTTTATCTCCCAAAATTTTCTATGTGGCACTGCTTGAGTCAATCCTGATGACATGTCATTCTCATTTGGTGCAAAATGTGTCTTGGACCATTCAACCACATCATGTGGATTTTTATATGCACTCCCTTATAATTCATTTGATACTTTTGTATAGCACATTTGATGCAAGCTCCGACACCATCATGTTCACCTTTTCCATGTCCACTCTCGAAGAAACTCCAAACATGTGGTATGTTTTCATTAGGAAGATATCTACATAGTGCATAAAATGGTCTCGATGATTTGAATTGTGTAGCACATCCATCTGACCAAACATAATGTTTATCAATTTTTATACCTCTTTCTTTCAAATTTTCCAAAAACATCTTGAAGTAGTGTTCTACATACTGAGTGTCATGCTCTCTATCATCACTTATATAAAAATGATATTCCTTCTTGATGACCCGTGCTTCAAATGTGCTCCAAATACCATCCAAATCTAATTGTGTGTGTTGATAACACACGTGTACCATAATAGTAATTTTCTCTGAAAAATAGTATTTTGACTGAATTTCCTTTTGATGAACAAAAGAATAATTTTATGCAAAATCAACAACTAATACAATAGTTCTAAGTGGGAAATTCTCTCTCAGTGTTTGAAATTTTTGTGCTTGCCACTTTGTTAAAAAAGCATGATAAATGTAGGGTTGAATTAATTTTTTAAATTTTTCCATAAATACTCGAACATTTATCTCCTCTTCAACATATTCTAACCTTTTGGATTATTTTCCAAATTTTGTTTCATTCTTTACATATTTGTAACTCTTTCAATTTACCATCTTTGTTACATCAATATTTTCATATTTCAAAGGAAAAAGAGACAAATCAAAACATGTTTGGCATATTCCTTTTATGCAATTGATTTGTCCAGCTACATCATCTCTTTTGTCACATAAAATGGATGAGATGAACTCACTTCGTCTAGTAGGAGGAGCCTTTTCAAAACCATAAGTGTCTTCTATAAACTTTTGAAAAACTTGATAGTGGAGATCAAATTCAATATACGACAAAAATAAGTTTCAAACACTTTGTTTGTCCTGATATAATATGGCTTCAATCTTTCAAACAATGTTTTCCCAATCTTTATATTAGGATTTGAACTACAAAATGACACATACTTTCATGTTGTGTTGTGTCCAACCAATTTTTTCGTATGATATTCATATTGGTTAGCTGAAATTATATGTCTGATAACATCTCTAGTGTTTGATGAAGGACATTTATTATCATTCTAAAATGATGTGACCAAATTTTTTGTTCCTTCATCAATCCTATCAAAACCAGGAGCTCTACACATGATTGCACAATTTCCTTCCAAGGTGCTATCATCCAAAAGTATTCTCCTATTAACATATCATGATATTATTTTCCTATTAAAATCAAACTAAGATGAAGCTGAAGATATCCATCTTTTTAATCCCATAGTGTTACCTACAATGGATGTCAACATAACTTTTCTTGTAATGGACTTATCTATAGTTCGAGTTCTCTTCCCTAGCTAGTTCAAACCTTTCTTAAGATTTTCAATCATATTAGTTTGCATGTCAACAAATTTTCTCTTCTTTGATGATGTGCCTATACCCAATAATTTTAATGCCCCTTCCAAATTTTTGTTTATAAGTATAAGTGAAAGAAATTAAGCTTGTTCAAGTGTTTCAAAATTATCAAATTTACCCAATATTTCTCTTGCTATCATATTCATTGATCTCTTCTTAGAAAGACTTAAGTGTTGAACATTAGCAAGTGATCTCAAATTCTCCACATCCATTGTAAGTAAATGATCTAAGTTTCTATAATTAATATTTTTCTTTACAGTTTGACCTAAATTTAAAAGTTCATGCATACCATTAGGAGCAAGTGATGTTGACCCTTCTCCAACATTAATTGTTTGAGCTTCCATAGGGAGTAATCCCGACCCTTCTTCAATGTACAATTCTTCGACTTGACTTGACCCTCCTACTTCAGTGTGTCTTTTAGCTTCTTTAGTTTTATGATAATATGTCAATCCAGCTTCACAATTTCTTTGTTCAGTATAGGGTGACCTTTTTCTAGAATATTTACATTGTCTTCCCTTCTTGTTCCCCATTTCTTCAAGCTCCAAAAAATGTTTTCCATAAGATCATCAACAAAAAATTTCTTCCTTCAAAAAATGCCAATCCTCCTTCAAAAAATACCAATCCTCCTTCGAAAAATGCCTTCAATAATAGAAAATGTGAATTTATTAATTGCAATTCAATGTAAAATAGAAACAAAATGTTTTACTTTTATACCATTTTAAATTTTTTTTACAAAATAATTTTACTAGCCAACTCCGCATGAAGTATATACTTTTTGTGAAGTACCCAAGGAAAAATTTCAGTGGTGTCTTTTTGTCAGGATTTTCATTTGAGGGTCTTTGTGCGAAGACCCTTCACATGAAGACCCTCAAGTGTCTTCGTGCAAAGGGGGTCTTCGCACGAAGACCCCAAAAATAAAAATTTCCCCTCATAAAACAACTGAAGTTCAAAAAAATGGTCTTTGGAGGCCTGAAACAAAGACTAAACAAGATGATTTTTTTGAACAGATGATGTCAAATGATGCTATTCAGGACAAGATTTTTAATGAATATAATTTTAATACATATTGAGTTCATTATCACTTTTAAATATTACTTCAACTAAACATAGGTTGGTTGGTCATTCAACAACCTGTCTCTTCAAGACCTCAGGAAAATAGTAAATTATAAAAAAAATATATAAAAAATATGTAGGAAAAGCGTATTTGTGTTACCTTTCTAAGAAAAAAAGAAAAAATGAATTTCGATATACACAGATCAAGTTAGAGCGATCCAAGTGACCTTATGTCTAAATTCCAATTACTGTCACTTTAAAACTTAATAAACTATGAAATATTGATCCAAAATGAATAAAACCAATTTCATCCTTTAGATATTTAAGTTAAAAATATAATCTTGAAATAATTACATTGTTATCATATTTTTAAAAAAGTTATGCTGATCCAAGTGACAGTAACTCCTTAAAACATGGTTTTTTCACACAAACCACTTTTCGAAGGAGAAGTTAAAATGAATTTAAATAATTTATTTTTTTTCAAAAATATATTTAGAAACTAGAAAGAAAATTCTAAAAGACTCTAGTTTACATCATCTTCAAATTCCTAATAGTTTTGCGGCAATAGATGTTCGAAAGTGAAGTTTTTTCTCAGAATGTTGAACTTTGTCTCAAAGTTTGCCAAAAAGTGGGACTCACTATTGTGGGACCACCTAGTGGAAAGGAAAATGTATTCTTACAAGATTATAATACTCGGTACACATGATTCCACAAAAATGAATAACTCAAGAATATATCAGACATCCACAATAATAAAACAACATTTCTCTGTAGATCGAGACAACCATGAAAACTTGGGGACTTAAGCCATTACCCGAAGTGCCTAACACAAAATAAAATGTCTTCCCATAATATATAAATATCTCTTTCTAACACTTCACGTAATGTATAACCATCACTCTATAAGCAGAAAGCATAGAAAATATAGAAATTAGGGTGTTCAAGTCTACACAACATATTTCATTATATTCTCATGATACCATAATGATATAAGCACAAATGCATCACAATCCACAAGGAGAGAATCAATAGGCCCTCATGCCATTCATAGATACCCATCCACAATTATGACCACACACGGTCTGGCTAGAAAATGAACCACTTATAGGATACTAATCAATATAACCAACAAGGGACACACATAAACATAAACAAGATACCATGCCATAAATAGTGGTGACATGTCAAAATAAAGTATTTAATGGAAACATAATGGTTTAAGGTTCCAAGTGTTGAAATTTTGCTCTGAGACCAAAATGTCATGCCCAAAATTTAGAGCAAAAACACAACAATAATTTTTTTTAAAAAACACACAAAGACTACACCATACCATATTAACCAAAAGATAATTTACGAGTTTATCCTCAATGGGAATCATGACAAGCGCATGCTTGTAAATGTCCCTTGATTAAAATTGAAAAGGGGTTTATAAAATGTCTTTACTAGGCCACACAAAATCCTAGCAAGATTGAATAAGATAATTAGTTTTGATTAGCATGGATTAGAGGCATTTAATTAAAAATCATAATTAACAAAGTTACAAGCATTAAGTTCATCTAAACCATAAGATTTATTCATTCAAAAAAAAAAACTTTAATTAATTCCAACATGCAAACCCCCTAGAAATTTCACAAGGATGAAAGGTTAATTAATCTCCACAATGGTCCATTAGGTTTAAATTAAATCCATAATTAATGTTATCCAAAAGATCACGATCAACCAATTTAACTTAATGTGAGGTTTAACCATCCTTTTATCACTAAGGTTAATATTAATTTAAATAAAATAATACACCTATAAAAATTCAAAAATTCCCTCCATTAATTTAATTAATAATAAAATTAACATCAATTCCTTAGAATAATTTAGAATATAATTTGGTAAGTTTGGCTATAAATTCAACTTATACCCACTTTAATCTGAACACCTAGAGCTAATTTAATTTTTAACTTAAATCAACTATATTTATACACGTATATGAACTCAAAATTTTAAATTATTAAAATAGACTAATTTAATTTAATTTAAACATCAACATCTATTAAAATTAGCTATTTAATATTTAATTAATATATTACCAAGTCCATTATTTACTTTTAAAAGTTTATTTTCTTTTGAAATTTAAATTAGAAAAAATTAACTTCTTAAGAAAAAGGCAAAAGTCAACTCATTAATTAAATAAAATTCTCATAAAATGAAAGGAACAAAATCCTACTACAACTAAATTAAAAAAGACTATAAATTTTTTATTTTAAAATACAAGCCAATAAGTTTAGTCCTAACCCTAATTCAAAATTAGGGTTGGGGCTAAAATAATAAGTTGAAAATTGAAACCCTATTCTTATTAATATATGAAAATATTGCAGACATATAAAGGAATGAAGATCTCGTTTATTATTATTTTTTTATCATTATTATTCTCATTAAACCCTCTATTTATTTTTTCTGCTACAAGGTTGAAGAATCAAATCCAGATTCAAAGAGGGTATATAAATTTATTTTATTATTTTTTACTGCTATGTTGATTCTACTGTTCTCTTTTAATTATTTTTTTTAATCTTTTACTGGGTTGGCCCATGGCCACCATGGCTGTGGTGGCTACCCAGGCTGCAACCCCATCAGACGTCGCGGTGGCTCTACCTCAAGCGGCCCTCCTTATAGCATGGCTAGTTATTTTTTGTTTTCTTTTTCTTTTAATATTTAAAGTTATGATATATATATGACATATATTCGAGGCATGGGTATATATATATATATATATATATATATATATATATATATATATATATATATATATATATATATGTATATGTACATATATACATATATATATACATATATATATATATATATATATATATATATATGTATATATGTACATATATATATATATATATATATGTACATATGTACATATATATGTACATATGTACATATATAGATATATATGTACATATATAGATATATATATATGTACATATATACATATATATATATGTACATATATATATATGTATATATGTACATATATATATATGTATATATGTACATATATATATATGTATATATGTACATATATATATATGTATATATGTATGTATACATCTATACATCTATATATATATATATATATATATATATATATATATATATATATATATATATATATATATACATATATATATACATATATACATATATAGATGTATAGATATATATATATATATATGTATATATATATATACATATATATATATGTACATATCTATGTATATGTATATATGTACATATATATGTATATGTATATATGTACATATATATATATATATATATATATATATACATGTATATATATATATATATACATATACATGTATATACATATATATACATATATATATGTATGTATATATATGTATATATATATATATATACATATACATATACATATACATGTATATATATGTATATACATATATATATGTATGTATATATATGTATATACATATATATATATATATATACATATATATATATATATATACAGATATATATATATATACATATATATATATATATATATATATATATATATATATATATATATATATATATATGTATATATGTATGTATATATATGTATATACATATATATATATGTATGTATATATATATGTATATGTGTGTGTGTGTACATATACATACATATGTATGTATATATATATGTATATATATATGTGTGTATATGTATGTATGTATGTATGTGTGTGTGTGTGTGTGTGTGTGTGTGTGTAGATCTAGATGTAGATAAATATATGTAGACACACACACACACACGTGTGTGTGTGTGTGTGTCTATATATACAAGGAATTGATAGAAACAAGGATCACAAAGCCACTGACGATTTTCTTCATCTAGGATCAAGGGTTAACAAGATGGAGGAAAAGATGAAGAGCCTTGAGGAAACCCTCAAAGACATAGAAGAGAAGATCTTCAACATCTTTAAGGCTTCAAATGAGCACATTAAGCTTCTCATAGAAAAAAAAATGGAAGAAAAGCCAGATGGGAAGGAAGTGCAGATTATGAAAGAGGAAAAAAAGGAGAAGTCCAATGAAGGTCCTGGAAAGAGAATAAGGGCTAGATCCAAAAAGAACGAGGATGAAGAAGACTCCAATGATATCTGTAAGATCAAGGAGGTTGCAGAGAAGATGGAGCTTCTTGAGATGAATGTGGTCAGTATGCTCAGGAATCTATGCTGACCTTTCTTTCTGGTGCTTTTTTCATATCTTTGTTTTGTCTTGTTTTGACTATTCCGTTTCTGTGATGGTTTAACTCTCGGCCTTGTCTATGGCCCGTTTTGCCTTTTTTATTCTGTTGTCTTAAGACTTGAACTTTCAATGCTTTATTTTATGATGTATTGGGTTTTAGGCACCCTGTAAAACCTATTTTACATAATCAAAACCATCATGACAATCTAATTTTTACATAATACAGATCTTCAACTTAAAAATTATATAAAAGTCATTCCTTCTTTATTCCTTCCATGTAAAATTTATTCATTACAAGCACATAACCTGCAATAAAACCTTCATTTGACCATGGAGGCTCACCTGCCAATCTAGGCCTTTACAAGGCCACCGCGAGCTTGGGGAGCCAAGAGTAGATGGGGTAACATTCACACATTCACATAAAAAAATAGCAACATGCAAGCACATAAATAACCAGCAACATAACAACACATAAACTCCCAAATTCAATGGTTTTCACAATAGATCACCTTGGAACCATGGTTTTCTTTGAGGTCTTCTATTTCATGGTAAATCCATTTAAAGGACCTGTACTGATCCAGTATGCTATTCTTAGTGTTTTTGAGGAAGTCCAAATCAGTTTCCCTGGCTTTATCACTTAGGACCACCAGTGCGGGATCGATCAGCTCCTCCTTATGCATTTTACCATCAATGTCCTCCAAGATTTTGGGGAAAATGACCTCCCTAATAATTCTCATTTTCACTGTGTTGATGTTGAAGCTTCTCCAGACCTTTTTCCCTTTTCCTGTGTCTTGACTTTGGTCATCCCTTCTAGAAATATCTTCGGAGGTCTTGAGCCTAATTGGAGACTGGGCGGAAGGATTACCTTGTTCTTCATTTGGGTCCTCAGAAACAGGATCTTGAGTGTCATTTTTGCTGCCAGATGAGGTCTGAGAAAGGGGGGAATTGTCTTCACTGATGCAAATAGAACATATTGTTGGATTCTATAAGATTTCACTAAAAATAAAGCTCCTCCCATTTTTATGACAATTGTGTGTCTCTCAACACAAAAAAGAATGTATGATATATAGACAGTAAGATTTGAGTGTATTTTCATGCTTCAAAAGTTACTAGAAATGATGAAGGATAACATGGATGAAAAACCAAACAAGAAGGAAAAATTCGCCATCTCTTACTAACACGGCCTTCTAAGAAGGTTTGACACCCTAGAATATATTAGTGGCTTTCCAATGGATGTGGATTCGGCGTTTTAATCACAATAAACTTGAAATACGCACGAGGACAAGTAAGCCTTCAAATTTCTGGCAGATTAGAGAATAATGAAGTAAAAAGTGGGGGCTTCATAGTGAAAGACAATAATTCACAAATTATTGCAAAAGGAGCGTGCTTACACATGGGTTGATAGGGATTGAGATTGGACTAAAGATTCAAACTTTTACTTTGTGAATGGCTAATGGGTTCCGATATTTCTGCGGTATCCCTAGTTATTCGGATTTCAAACAAGTTGATTTGTTTATTTGTTTACACAGCCTGGCAGATTATTTACTCCAAGCTCTGGGTCCTCCACATTTTTAGATTTAATAAATAGTCTGCTTTCATTTATAGCACGTTTCAATACAGCTTGTTTCGCAATCTATTTTACACTAATAAGTTTGAATAAGATTTTTCGAAAATTAAGGGAAACGAATATATCAATGGTAATTTAAGAATCATTAGAAAACATTTCTTATGTTGCTCAAATTCAATTAAAAACATGTGGATAAAATATTTGATTTCGGTGATTGAAGCCCACGCTAGTTACTGTATATTAGAAACGTAAACAAAAATTCATTACATGTACTTTGATTTTCCGCGCCCTCCTCCCTTGTATTGACTTGACTGGATATTCTTGACTATGCCCATCTGCCTCATTTTTAACTTTTGAATTTAGATTTGGTACAATTAGAAGTAGACGTGGTTTTCTCTTTGTTAGCTACATTCCTGGTCTTCCGCATGGGCTTTATTTGCGGCAACGGTTATGCAGCCACGAAAATTGTTAACCATACGAAGGGGAGACACTTAGCTTTTTTTTTCAAAAGTTTACAAAGCGCTTTATAGAAAAACGAATTTTCTACAGTTTCTGGCTTACTCTACGAGTTCTGATTTGCAGGATCTACTTCAGTACTTTTGTCAGTGGCAATGTGTTATTAGGTGATAGGTTATTATTAGTTGAAAACCGTCAGTTTTGTGTCATGTCAGATGTGCGGATAGGTAGAAGAGACGATTTCAATAAATGCACAAAGACATTGAGGAGAAGAGCATTTTAGGCATTAACATGCCATTCAACCAATAATAGTAGAAGACACGATTTCAATAAATGCACAAAGCCATTGACAAGAAGAGCATTTTAGGCATTAACATGCCATTCAACCAATAATAGTAGAAGCTCTAATCACAAACACTTAGGTTTCAATAATGACAAAATTCAAGCAGATTAAAAGAAATTAGACATCTCATTAAAAGGGTAGTTAAGAGCTAGTGTATAACTATAAAGATAAAGTATGTGAATGTTTCAACCATATTCAATCTACAATATACATATAATAAATCCTATTATTGTAATTTAATGTTAAAAGACTTAATATGGAGATAAAAGCAAAAACATGAAGTAACAAACAATTATTAACATCTCCTAATCTCTTCGGTCAATGAAACACTTCAAAAAGAAAAAGAATACAATCTTTATGAACTGCATTAATACGATAATGCACTTGGTCCCATGATATTATATTAATAGATTTACATCCAAAAAAAAATTAAGTGGCAAAACAAAGTTTGTTGATTTAATGGTCTAATAGACTTAAGTGACACATTCTGAACTTAATTATGATATACCATAATGAGTGTTGACTATCTTCATTGCCTTTCTTTTGTTGGGGCTTCAAAAATAGCAGTGACAAGCACAAAGAAGAGGGAAACATTATCTGCATGATAGCCACTTACAACCAGTTCTGATTCCAATCAAGCCACAACAAGGTCTTATTTTGTTAATGTACTTCGAAGTAAGGCATTGAAAAAAAGTGTTGAGAAATTTCAGAGAAAGAGGCTTGAAAACGTAGATCTTGTCTTCTGTAAAAGACACTTTTGTCTGTACAAGTTTGTCGGCCAAGATTCCTTTATGTTTTTGTCATGGTTACTAGGTTTCCACCTATTGCCTCATCGTGTTAACTATTGCATGCTTGGAAACACATAATACATGCTTGTGAATGAAAGGTGTGTTATTTTTTAGAATTCAAAGACAATAAACAATATGGCTTTTAATTAGAATATTTTAAATTCTTAAGAAATGAACTTTAATAATGTTTTAGTTGTACCTATTGATGTTCTTTTCTTCCGAAGAGAGCGATATTCATAGTTGAAAGAGGATGACTTTATTGTTGTAAAACAACTCTATAAAAGGATGTCAACAGTGGGATGTGTGAAGGGAGGTCAAGGGTTTTCAAACCCTAGTATCTATGTGTGTGAAGGAGCCCAGGATGGAGAGAGCGATGAGTTGCCTGATGCATGGTTGACCCTAGGTTCCCCCCTTCTTTCTGTATTTTGGGGAGGTTTTGTGGTTTCGAGGCTGCAGATTTTGTTTAGTTTTATTTGCCTTTGTTTGTGGTGGAAGGCTACTCTTTCTCATAACTGCCTCTTTCTCTAGTTTTGTGCATCTTTGGATATTTTGGAGAAGAGGCTTGGTGGGTTGTGAGATCAATGGCTTCCCCTGTCTTGGAGAGGGGTGAAGATTTCTCCTTTTTCTTTCCATGCTTCTATTTGATTTTTTTAGTGTGTCCTTCTTGAGGGGAAATGAAGCTCATAAAGATATTTCAAGTTGCCTCCATTTGAGTTTTTTCCTTTCTGGGTTTTCCTCTTGGATAATTCTCTTTGCAAGGTTTTTCTCTTTTGATGTAGGGGCATTCTAGGGTACTCAGTGAATCTGCATGGAGGTGTGTTGTTTTAGTTCTGTGCTACTCGGTTGCATCTTTAACCAATGGTCTTGGTTATTGAAGGAAGCTCGATCGTTGAAGGAACTCGGCGGAACCTCTAGCGCTCGGTGGAACTTGTGCTTGGTGATGCCTAGGTTGCTTGGTGTTGCTTGGCTTGGTCGGTTGTTTCATGGGTGCTTGATTGTTTCTCTGGTGCTCAGTAGTTTTGGTTTACCGACTGGAGTTCTTGGTGATTTGGTTGGCTGAGTTGGTGCATTTATTGTTGGTAGCTTTTGTTGTATTCTCCTATGTAGATCTAGAGGCCGAGATGGAGAATTAAATGTTTGTAAGGCTATTTGAGAGCTGACTGTTGTTGCATTTAATATTTATTTTTAATAGGATTTGACTTGGCTTAGGAGTTAATTTTTTCATCCAGCCGACTTGTGGTTGAAGATTAGTATTTAAAGAGTGTTTGGGTAGTTGTTTAGGCATGAAAATTGGGAGTGATTAGATCGGGATCCTACGGGGTCTTGAACATCATATTGTGATCTGATAGTTTGTAATAGCAGAGCTAGTGGGTTGCATACTTGTCCAAACAAGGAGATTGCTTGGAGTCTTTCGAGCTCAAGTTGAGATCTGCCTTAAGGTTTCCATCAATTTTTTATTGGTTTAGAGCTGGACTAGCTAGGGTTAGGACTTGGATCTTTGTTGATCTTACAGAACTGTTTCTTGAATGTAATTGGCCATAACTCGGAAGGCCTTATAGTCGGGCATGTTAATGAAAATTTAGTTGAAAACAATTATCTTGTTGTGTTATTCCACATTGTGGTGTTTAGCTACTTGTAAGGACTATCCTTAATTGGATCCTCCTTACCTGTCCTACATCAGGTGGTATCAAATCTTGAAGATCTTGAGTGTGTAAACCGATCTCTGGTTGAGGTTGTTTGCACGAGGACCTTGTTGGTGATTGATTGCTTCTGGTTTTCAAAAATCTTGAAGGATGCCTCTAAGAATATTGGACCCTAGAGCGATTGTAGATCTTTGTGATGATGTGGAATTGACGATTACATAGAAGGTTAAAGTTGATTTTAAATCTGAGATGGAATTGATGAAGAACGACATGATTGCTAAGGTCATAAGAGCTATTGCTGGTATGCTGAGGAATCTTGGTAGTGATGATGGTTATGAGGAAGTTGCTGAAGACTTTAAAGTTGTTTGATCTAATGGAGATGACTGGAGAGACAGAATTAGTGAAGATAGAATTTGTTAGTTGCATAGATCTAGAGCTTGGTTAAGTACTAGTTACTAAATGGAAGTTTCTACTAACTCTGGAACTTTGAGACCTGAGGATTTGATTGATTGGATTGGTGAACTAGAAGATTTTATTGAGATAGAAGAAATTGAAGATCATCTTCGAGTAAGATTGACACAGACTAAGTTGAAAGGACATGTTGCTCTTTGGTGGAAAGAATTACAAAGAGATAGAGAATATGAAGGTGAAATGAAGATCAATCGGTGGAGGTTGATGGTGACTAAATTGAAAGATAAGTTCATACCTACTGACTATGAGCTTTACTTGTTTAAGAAGTTGCAGAATCTAAAGCAAAAAGATTTGACTCTAGAGGACTATACCGAGGAGTTTTACAAATTGAATATTCAATCTAGACATAGAGAATTGGGTAAATAAAAAGTAGCTCGGTATGTGAATGGTTTGAGATTTAATATTCAGGATGAGTTTGGTATGCTGAAGATTGATTCAGTTGAATATTCTTATTAGTATTCTCTGAAGGCAGAAGATAACTTGAAAAGGAGACAACATAGTAATCCCCAAGGGAAGGAAAATATTGATCACTTGGTGAAGGATAAACTGACTGCTCAAGATGAACCAAAACCTGTGGAATTGAAGAAGAAGATAGGTAGAGTTATCTCTAAGGGAACTTTTTATAATTGTGGTGAAGAAGGACACCATTCTTTTGAGTGTACATAGAATAAGCTTGGTGACCGATAGACTGATGTGGTAAATGAGAACATTCAAAATGAACCTAAATCTAAGAACTTGTTGGTTTGGAGAACATTGGTTGATACAAAGGAGGAACCTTGTCAGATGAGTAACTTGTTCAGAACTCAGTGCAAGTCTAGAGGTAAACTTTGTGATATAATCATTGACAGTGGTAGTACTGATAATCTTGTTGCTGAGGACATGGTTTAGGAACTTGGTTTGAATAGAATGAAACATCTTAATCCTTATAGGATTGGCTAGTTACAAAATGTTCATGCTTTGAAAGTAAGGGAGTAGTGCTTTGTTGATTTGCAGATTGGCTAGTATAAGGAACTAGTATTGTGTGATATTGTGGAGATGAATAGTTGTCATATATTTCTCAGTAGACCTTGGCAATATGATTTCAGAGATATGTATGATTGTCTAAAGAATGTGTTTACTATTGAGAAGGATGACATGAAGTTTTTCCTGATGCCTTTGCTAGATACAACACTCAGTAGGAGGAGTTTGAGTATTGGTAGTTGAGTTGAGTTGGCTAATCCTGAGAAGAATGATGATCAGTATGGATAATAAACATGTGTGTTATCAAGGAAAGACTTGAAAAGAAAGAGGAAACTGAAATGGAAGAGTATGCAAGGTGAAGAGTTGGAGGACTTGTATGTGAAGAACCACTTTGGGGTTTATGTGTTGAATCCTAAAAGATGTTCTTCCAGCCTATGAGAACATCTTTTAAAACCTGGAGTGTCTGATATAGGGGAATTCCAGGGTACTTGGTGAATCTTCATGAAGGTGTGTTGTTTTGGTTCTGTGTTACTCGGTTGCATCTTTAACCGATGGTCTTGGTTATTGAAGGAAGCTTGGTCACTAAAGTAACTTGGTGGAACCTCTGGCGCTCAGTAAAACTTGTGCTTGGTGATGCCTGTGTTTCTCAGTGTTGCTTGACTCGGTCGATTGTTTGACTGGTGCTTGATTATTTCTCTGGCACTTGGTAGTTCTGGTTTACCGACTGGAATTCACGGTGATTTGGTTGGCTGACTTGGTGCATTTATTATTGGTATCTTTTGTTGTATTCTCCTATGTAGATCTAAATGATGACATGGAGAATTAAATTTTTGTAAGGCTATTTGAGAGCTGATTGTTGTTGCATTTAATATTTGTTTATAATAGGAGTTTACTTGTCTTAGGAGTTAATTATTTCATCTAGCTGACTTGTGGCTGAAGATTAGTATTTAAGGAGTGTTTGGGTAGTTGTTTAGGCATGAGATTTGGGAGTGATTAGATCTGGATCCTGTGAGGTCTTGAAGATCAAATTGTGATATGTAATAGCAGAGATAGTGGATTGCATACTTGGAAACAAGGAGATTTCTTAGAAACTTGCGAGCTCAAGTTTAGATATGCCTTAAGGTTTCCATCAGTTGTTGATTGGTTCAGAGCTGGACTAGCTAGGGTTAGGGCTTGGATCTTTTTTGATCTTGAAGAACTATTTCCTGAATGTAATTGGCCGTAACCTAGAAGGCCTTATAGCCGAGCATGTTAATGAAAATTCAGTTGAAAACAATTATCTTATTGTGTTATTCTGCATTGTGGTGTTTAGTTGCTTGTGAGGATTGTCCTGAATTGGATCCTCCTTACCTTTCCTGCATCATCTTTGTCTGGTTCTTTCCTTGCATGACTCCTATCAAGGTGGAACTTACCCCTATTGGGGTGGAGATTCAATGTGCGTGTTTATGGTGGTGGAGACCGTGTATGCTATTGCCACATTCTTTCCTATTTCCTATCGAGGTAGAATTTCTTATTGAGGTTGAGGCACATCCTATGGAGGTGGATTATTGTTGCTCGATGATTGTGTTCAATGGTTGTAGGTGGTCTTCTATCTAATTTGGTTGTCTGGTGTAGGATGGAACTGGAATATGGCTTCCCTTTCAATTTTGCCTTTCTCTCCTTGTTTTGTGGAGGAACTTAATGGTTTCTGGGTCCATGTTAAAACCCATTTTCTTGCTCCAACATGGTTTATGGTGAGTAATACTTTAGGCTAGATGATGTCTTTTCAGGTTTGGAGAGCCTTAAAAAACCTAGAGATGGTATTTGATTCCTTCCTTAAACCCAATTTTTTTTCCAGCCAGTTTTTTCTTCAATAATCTTGTGTGGCTAGTGGTTTTGGGATCCACTACAAAACCCATTTTGAAGGTTAGGGGAAACTTTCAAAACCCTCAGTTTGGTTTTGGGATCTAGGTTAAAACCCATGTTTTTTTTCAGCTAGTTTATTGTTTGGCTCAATGCTAACAGTTTTCAAGGGCCCAATTTTGTTTGTATGTGGGTGTTTTTGGTTAGGCTAGGGTGGCAGTGGCCCTAATAACAACTATATCTCCTTTCTTTTAAGGTATATTCTTTGATCTAAGGCTTTGGCCTTGTTCTTTGAGTTCTGGGTAGCTGGTTCTCTGCTAGTTTCTTTTTGTTGTTATTGGTTTATTGTTAGTTTTGGGATGTTGGATTTCTTTTTTTGATTTGTAGAAGTGTTTCTTTTTAGTGGGGTTCCAAATCCCCATCAAAATCTTACTGTATAGGGTTTCAATGCCCCTTCAAAACCTTCTTTTACCCTAATCAAAACAATGGGATGTGTGACATTTTTTTGCAGGTTCTTGCTTAGGGAATGGATGGGTATAGTTATTTTTTTTCTATAAGTGTAGAGATTTGTAGCTCCAATTATAGTGCATCGAAATGCATGTCTTTTAAGAGAAGCTTCCCTGATTGCCAATAGTCCTAGAATTATGGGGGCCTTTTGTGTTCAACTATAGAATGTGATGATATTGCAACTTACAGAACACAAGGATCCCCATGAAGAATAGGTACAACAAGAACTATTGGTTTTCCATAATTTAATATGTGATCCTTCATAATAATTAATGGTCGAAGCACTAGTTGCCACTTTTTTTTGGGTCTTCAAAAGTTGGAGTGACAAGCACAGAGAAGAGTACAATGCTATTTGCATGATAACCACTTACAACTGGTTCTCACTCCAATTGAGCCACAACAAGTTCTAATTTTGTTAATTTACTTTGAAGTAAGATATTCAAAAATAGTGATAGGTCATTTCTGAGGAAGAGGCTTGAAAATGTAGATCTATTTGATATGTTGAGACATGAAAGAAAGTTAGGAGTTTTTCATTATATTGGAATAGATGCAAGATTCATTTATTTGTAGAAAAAAATATAGTTGGTTTTCTAAGAATACATCTACTTGATTATTCCAAACAAACGTGTATTGATCCTGGAACTTTTTAATTTGATGTCCCATGGAGAATTTTATTTCAAAGTGGTACAAATGACTTGAACTCTTGGGCTCAGAATCATCATTCTTATAAAACCATCAAGGTTTTATTACTATTGACTAAGACAATAAAAAGGAACCACTTTATTCATTTTAACAGCTGGCCTTCCAATTTGGGTGTGCTATTGTATCCTCCTAGCTATCCCTAAGGTGGATGCTCCACAACCGTCATTGTCAAGTTTGAATGGTTTTAACTTGTTACATTGTTAAATAGCATGTATTGAGATACTGAAGTCTAGGCTGCAATTGCATGTTGATAATATTGGCCATGTGGTTTGAGTGGATGGGTTTGGGTGAGTTGTTTGGTTGTATAAAGAAAATCAAACAATATTATTGAGTTCATGTTACAGAGTGTTTTTCCAACTATATCGTGATCAACTTGTAGGGATTGTTTTAATTAGGATTCACTATGTATCTATGGGAAAATGTCCATGAAGAAACTAAGTATTTATTTGTGCATGAAAAATAATTGGGAGTGAGATAATATTTTGAATTGAATATAATTTGAAAGTGGGTTAAATTTTGTCTGTTTACGTTGTTGCCTTGTGTGTTATTCTAGCTTTAAAGTATTTAATTTGTAGGCATTTTTTAGTATGAAATTTGTTGTTTACCTATAGAGGAACATGTGTAAGTTGGTACATAGAATAGTGTATATTGAATGAATTTTTAAACGAGTTTGCATTGAGTGAAAGATAAACTTACCTTTTAATCAATGTATAATAGCCATGTTGATTTGAGTAATGTATGAAAGAATCCTGGTGAGAATGGTGAGGGTTCTGGGTCAATGGATGAAACTTTTATATACAGTCGTGGTCATTTTTTACATTAGGATGTATTTTGTACCTTTAGAGATACATGTGTAAGTATGTACATATAATAGAACAAATATCATATGATGGCTATGAAAAAATGTTTGATAGTGAAAGAGAGATTATCATTGCATTGAAAAGAGGAGTGTGACTATCAAATTATGCTCTACTTAACCTGTGCTTAAAAGAGGAGCATGATGATAAAATTGTGCTTTGTTGAAAGGTTGTATGAGGCTATTAGTTGAAAATATTATGTAATATAAATAGTAAATTTTGAAAGAGAAATTACCAATGAATTTAGACATAGTACCCATGTAGAAAATATGAATTTCACTATAAACAGAATTAGAAGTCAGTATAGAGTGTAACTTAGAAGAGTAACTATTGAATTATCATTGTAACAAAATTGTTGAGTGAAAGAGAAATTTCCATTGCATTAAGGTGTAATGGCCATGTTTAGATAGGAATGTCATCGTAGACAAAAGTTGAAGTAATTATAGAACACAGTTCAATTGGCATGGATGTAATCGTAGACTTTCATCATCTTTTTTTTCATGGTTGTATAGGGGTTATTTTCTATTTTTGTAATATATTTCAAAAGAGATTGGTGGTTGTATTTGGAGGTCTTGAAAGGATTTGAATTGTGATATTGTTGTAAATGTCAATCCCTGCCTATTAGTTTTCCCAATGTCTATTGTATCTTTGTTGAGTGTGAGTCCTTGCAATTTCTAGATTATTATGGTACATGCCATAGCCAATGGTAGTTGTGTTCCATTGCCTCAAGTTATTGGAGAAGTAAGAACATTGTTTAGGGTTTTGTGTATCTCATTATGGACTGGTGTAACTTTGAAATCAAACAACAACATGGTTTCATTGTTTTAGGGGGTTAGAATTTGAATTGCAGATGATGGATGTTATTTGTCCAAGTGATCAGTTGACAAGACCTACCTGTATCCATAAATTTTATATCAACATGATATGATGACCTATACATAGTAGGAGCTATGATTATAATTGGTCATTATCATTATAAGCATTTGATGATGGTACAATATTACATGCAAAGCTAAGTGCAATTGGCAAGTTTAGTTGTTTGAGCTTTTATTTTGTTATGGAGGTCAGCCAAGTCATTAGTAGAAAACAAGTGCGTGACAACATTAAATTCTTATTTTTGTTCGGTACTTAACATTGTGTCTATCTATTTCACAAGTGCCTCCTGATCATCCTCAATTGAGAATTTCCTATATTTTGCAATATTCTATGAAAATGTTCTTGGGAGTTAGTTTGTCCTTGTTAACAGCATATTGTGTTCAAAGTAACTAAACATCTAAGTTTTTTCCAAAGAAGGAGGGCTATAGAGTGAGAGGCATATATAAGATTGTACATAGTTGGTGGCAGTTGGCGAAGGTCAACATTTGAGAATAATGGACAGTCCGTAAAAAAGGTTGGTGATTTTTAATTGGATTTGCCTCAAGTAGATGATTGTTTGTTTTTAGTAGGAATTTTGGCCCTAGAAAACCAATTTCATCTAGTAGAATGTATTTAACATGCTAGAAGTCTTCTTGGAGTGTTTTCAGTGCTTGTCCTTGTAAGGGGAAAATTTCTTTTATGTGTATTCAAACACATGCATGGATTTTTTTGGCTTTTGTGTTGTAAGAGACACCTCCTATTGGGGCAAGTGCGAGAAATGGCTTTTGTTTGTTAGGTGATTTTTTTATGGTTTTCCTAATATAGTCTATAGGTATGACTTCCTAGATCCTTTTGTTCCTTGGATTATCATGCGCAATGGGTCTTTCTTGTACAGATTCATGTGGCGTTGAATGATAATGTGTAATGCATTTTTCTATCTAGCACATAGTTGGTAGCTTGTGTGTGATATTTCTACACAATCAATTATTTCTATGTTTAATTTTCCTCTGGAGATGAAGTGTGTTGTAGATATTTTTAATTCATCAGGAATGTTACTTTTATTCCATGGATGGTTGTGGTCAAAGTCTCATCTTCCTAGTATGTCTAGCTCATCTTTATCAAATTTTTTGCTCACACCCATCTAATAAAGTATGTTTGACTCATATAGGTTAGTAATATCTTCAAGTTGGATTTTTTCATCATCACTTTCATCTTGTTCCTCGAGTGTTGGTGTCAATGTAATTCTATTGATGACCCAATATGAGTATTTGTTTTGTTGCAATGATTTCAAGTTTCTTATTATGTCATCTTTTGTGCTACCTATGACTATTGGCACCTGGCAGAAGGGCTTGTATAGAAAGTGTTCACTCCAAAAAAATGCCTCAAAGTTGCCTCTAGTTTCCTTGGGAATGATATAGAAGTTGGGGTAGAAACTAACAATCACAGTTATTGTCCTCTCTCGTCATTGTGTTTTCTTGTGTTGAGGATGAAATTAGTACATTTTACCTAACTCTATGAGTGAGATATTATGTAATTTAGGTGGTCGTTGCATGTAGGATTAAATGTAGATGGCTCCTAGTTCTTTTGCATTTTTTTAATTCATTATTTGGTGCAACACCTTCTTTCTTATGTTTAAGGAAATACAGGTTGACTACAAGTTACAAGGGGTAATCTTTTAAGTATATAACATGTCTCTTGGACACTAATGTTGCCATTGGAAACTATTTTCATTATGAATTTTTGATAAGATAGTAGAGATTTTTCATTAAATTTGGTTTCTTGAGCTATTCTCTTTAATATTGTGATATAGCTCTCAAATTTATTTTCTACCTTTGATGCATATTTTGAGATGTAGTTGAGAACAACTTTTTTTTGATGCAAAAGGTGATAGGATTAGAAGACATAAATTTCATAGTTACATGCAAATATAATAAATAATGAAAAGGAATAAAGAACAAATGAATAGAAAATGAAGACACAAAGATTTAATGTGGTTCACCCAATCTTCGACTACGTCCACCAAATAGAGATTCCAATCTTATTATCCAATAATTTATTCCTATTACAATTTGCAATACTCTGCAACTCAATATTGCTACAACAAGCTATGAAATTCTCTTATAGATAAAACCCTAACCCTAAGCAATTATAACAAGACTTATGTAAGTTAACAAGTTAACCCTAAAAAATATTTAACGAGTCAACCTCGGGAAAAGCTTGATGATTCAACTCAAAAATAATTCATGAGTTAACCCCAAACCTCGCGATAAATGAAAAGTGTACAATACTTTCATGATGAGTCACCAAAAACCAAAAAAAGGTTTATAATCAACATTATCTCTCCATATTGCAAGCATCTTAGGGTTGTGTATGTTTAGTCTATCATCATTTCTTGTAGTTTTGTCTATTATGGTGTGGTCTTCGTCATGTGTTAAGGTAGAAATTGATTGTTCTATCCATGGAGATTTGTAGCGATATTTTCATGTTTGTATTTTCATCCTTAAACATGTATATTATGTGAATTTGGTATGAATTTGTACAATATATAGTATTTATTTATAATTTTGTAGAGGGTCCACTCATAGTATATGATCAGTATTAAGGAGGAAAGGATCATTTTTAAGGCTATGATGTGATCTATTTTCCCAATTAGTTTGACTACATGGATTCCAAGCTAAAACATATTTTTCAAAGAAATATTTTTCATGATTTACTTCATCTTGGTTGTTCTAATCAATTTTTTCCATATTTGGTGCATCTGGAAGCCATATAAAATTGTGGATGTGTGCAAAACCTCGGTGTTTCCACACATACCTATACCAATAATATTTTTCATGCATAATTCTTTTGATGACTTCTTCAAAAGGTTATAAATCATTGGTGAAGGTATAAGAATGTTGTCTATGGGTTGTGGAAATTTTTTTCTATAACATCTTTTCTTGTATATTGTTCTTTTGGGTTTGTAAAATGTGGAAACAATGAATGGACATCTGGCCATTTTGTATCAGCTAAGCTTAGTGTGAAGAAGAGTGTAGCTATACTTATTTGGTGTATCATGGTTGTAAAGTCCAATAAGGTTTTTTTCCAGTAAGCACGTGTACCTCCCAGTGATGTTCCAAATCACATTAGCTTATTTTCTAATTGGTTATCAAGAATTTTGTCTAGATAGCATAACAAGCCTCCATTGTGTTTTGGAATTTATCCTCTAATTTTTTTTTTCACAAATGTTGCTATTGTCTATTGGTTGTGGTGTCTCATAATGATGTTGTAAAGGAAATAGATAAAGCGTACATATTTTCTAAATCAATTATCATGGTACCTCATTAAATGTAAAGCATATTTGTGCAACTGAACATGTTTTCTTATTGGTTGTAGTGACAAGAAAATTCCATTTTGGAATAGAGTTGGGAAGGCCATTCTTAATAGTTCCTAAATGGTGTATTCATTTGTTGGTCTATTTTGTATTTCAGACCATTTTATATATTCAGGATCTCTTTGGTACAAACATAATATTTATTTGATGGTTTCTAGCTCACGATGTCCATTCAAGGCATTTTAGGGATGAATGGTGATGTATCTTCAAACTAAAATTTGTTATCATAGCCAGTGTTGGGTTCAATTTCTACCAGTATATTTTTGGATTTGGGTGTCAAGTTAGGGATTAGGTTTGATACATTAGTGGTTGTTTATGAAAGTAGATTGACTTTGTCAGTATCGATGGTGATATTTTAGAAGAATTTGTAGTGGTCCCATGATGAGACCTTATGCAAAGAATAATTTTACTATGATAAAAAAATATAGGGAATTTTGGCTTTTGGAGGACGATAGGAATAAAAAAGTTCTTACATATTATAGAAAGGGAAAAATATTGTTCTAGTTCTATTCTATAGATCAAAGATTATTGAGGGTTACTTGTATCTAATAAAAACAAGATCAAAGATGAAGTAGTAGTCTACATTTCTAATTTACTATTAGTAGTGAAATCAGACCCCTAGCTTCTTAAATTGGCCCAAGTTTTACTAGATAATAATCCTCGTATCTTCGATTAGAATGATAAATAGTTTCTAATGTAACCTTTTTTAATGGAAGAAGTAAAAAAGGTAGTCTTCTCAACGCACCTTGATAAGTCTCCTTGTTCGTTAATGTTATGTTTTCAAACGAGTTAGTACATTATGGGCTTTGATATTTTTAGACCACTTCAATAATATAGACATAATTGTTCTTTGTTAAAGAAATTCAATGTCACTCTTATATCCTTGATTCCTAAAAATTTTAACCCATCAACATTTTCTAATTCTATGCCCATTTCATTGTGCACTCTGTATACCCAATTTTTACGAAGGAAATTTATTTGAGGTTAGCATCCATCATCCCCAAAATTACCTCACCTAAGAAAAAGGGGTTTTTCCAAAGTAAGGAACTTGTTGAAGGTGCTCTTATTTCTAATAGGGTACATCACTCTACTTCTTCTCATAATCTACAAAATATGATTATAAAAATTTACATGATGAAAGATTAGGGAAACTTTACATTTCTTGATGTTGGTTCAATGCAATTTGGATTTCTCATATATATGGTGTAAATGGATCTTATCATGTATCCCAGGTGCTAAATTTTTAACCCTAGTGAATGAATTTACATGTTACTTTTTTTATCATCACAAGGTATTTGTCTAGGTGATCCAATGCCACTATACTCATTTATTACTTTGGCAGAGGATCTTAGTAGATCTAAATTATCCTATCATTAATTATTGCAATGAAGAGGAGTGTCTATAGAGCCTACTCCTATAACATTAATTACTCGATGTTTTCATATGAGAACCTTTTATTTATAAAATCCTCCAAAGGGATTCGATATGTATTAAAAAGGCATTGATTGTGACATTTCTAGTCAAAAAATTAGTCCAAAAAAGTCCAAGTAATTCATATTCAAATGCTTTGGTTCTTTGTCAAAAAATATAATAGATATCACATAGGTTTTGAGAGTGACAAGTTTCCTCATAAGTAACTAGGTATTGTATTTTATTACAAGGATGAATAAATCATCATTTTGTCTATGTTTCCCTCCTTAGTTCAATCAATAATTTCCCCAGGGAAAGGAATTTTGTTATCCTTAGTAGGCTTCACATTGATGATAATATATGAATTTTTTATTAGGGGGGGATTTTTTTTTGAATGGGCTTCAAAAACCTTTACAAATAGATTTTGATGGGGATCTATAACCCAATATAAAAAAATAGTTTCAATAGATAAAGCCTAATATAATAGTAGAAGACACACTTAATAGAAAAATAACAACTTTAAAATAAAGCACCAAACAAAGTTCTACGTGAAGAAAATACGCATCAAATAAATAATAACCTTATCTGAAAGTATCATACAAACCACTATCAAAACATGTAAACACAAACAATAGATGTGCTTTTTTGAAAATGATCCCTTCACATTGAGAAATAAACCATGGTTTTACTAGGTACCCTTAACTTTAAGATATGAAATAACTATTCTTTTCTGGGCACCCATAATGCAAAAAAAATTATTTTGACGAGGCTCCAACAAATTTAAATTCTACAAACATAAAGATAAAACTTGAAGTGAAGTCTAACCATAGATAAATCTTCCAAATCATCAAAGAATTGAAGAGGATAAAGGGATTTTTAAATACTCCCATAGCATTAAATTTGGGTTTTTAACTACCTCCCAAAACCAACATGGGTTTTAAAATGGCTTCTAGAACAATCCAATAGAAATAAAAACATGTGTACCAACTAGAAAGAAAAACCTCAAGAGGAGCACTCCATTTCTCCTTAAAAGAAATGACTCCCACCTCTATAGGGATAGTGAGGGAAGAGAAAATAAGATGGAAAGTTAACACCTAAAATAGACTCACTTCCTTGTAACTATTAGAAATGATATGACACATACAATAACACTCCCCTCTGTTGGAAATATGGATGTAGTAACTGAGAGGGGGGGTGAATCAGTTAACCACAAAATATTACCATTGATCCCTTAGATGTCCTATTAAATTATTTACTGCTGACCTACAGAGAAATGTTGAAACTCGGTAATTGCAGAGAGTGTTAATTATAATTGTTCTTAAGCATTCATCAATGATTAACATGCATGAATAAAGAAAATACCATGAACACAAGAGACACCAGATTTAACGTGGAAACCCAATATGGGAAAAACCACCAATGTAACTAGTTACTGATTTTCACTCTTCTGAAGTGATGCCCTGTTAGGAGCCAACCTGGTAAAAGGTTACAAAACACACTGTTAGGTGTGACCTTGTTAGAGGATTTAATCACCCTGCTAGGAGTGGCCTTGTAAGAGGTCTTGAAAAAATTCAATAGAACTGTCACCTTGTTAGAGGATTTACAAAATGACTGTTAAACCAACTTGGTTAGGAGATTTTGAAATCACTGCTACAATGGTAAGAAAGTAACAATGAAGTGACCTGAATAGTGAAGCAACTGAATTTTTGATTACAGATCTATGTTCTGCTTCACTAGATCCTTCCTGATCAAATATATCTCTACTGCTCTTCAAGGATATCTAATCATCCTTCAAAATTCGCTCATACTATTCTTCCTTTTTTTTCACTTGCATCCCCATAATTCACAACTTAACCTTCTATATATATACCATTCGGATTGTCAAGTCGGCACTAATAATTATTACAAAACATTACTAATCATTACAACAGTCGGCTGGAATAAACCAGCTTTATTTCTCAAATTGAAAAAATCCTTTACTGGGCCAACCTTGCTCGGTAAACATTAATCCGAAAAAGATTTCCTTTGGTGACCAAGAGAACTCGGTAAGTATTGTGAATTCTTTAACATCCTTTGGAGACTGAGTGAACTTGGTAGACACTAACTTTCCTTCGATAATCAAGGAAGCTCAGTTAACACTATTTTCTGCCATACTTTTCTTTTGACACCCGAGAGGTCTCGATAGACACTGGGAACTGCTTTGCTAACCGACTGAGCTCAGTAGACACTGGGAACTACTTTGCTGACTGACTGAGCTGACAATTAATATGACATTTGTGTGACATCAAAGAAAACACATAATCATTCCAACAATCTCCTTCAGACAATTGTATCCAACAATCTCCCTCTTTGGCATTGATGGCAACACAATATGTCATAGCACAATGAAATTTCACAACAAACATAGAATAAGGAACATATCCTTAGCTTCATTCTGATTCTCATCTCCCTCTGTCAGCAAACTTCTCTCTCTGAGTGAAAACTCTCCCTCTTTTCTTTTTTTTTCTTTTTTTTTTAAAAAAAAAATTCTTTCTTAGAAATTTCATGAAATGACAGCAAACTCTCCCTCTTTGACAACACATGCCAAAGATAACACACTTCCGGTGAATACCAATGTACCTTAAGTACTAATTCATATGCAATGATTCCTTGATGCATTATTAAAACTCAATTTAGTGAGCCTCAGATAGGGGAATGACCCCTAACTTACCTCTTAGATACAAGAATTCATCCTTAGGTAGTGGCTTGGTGAAGATATCTGCAATTTGTTCTTTTGTATGAACATATTCCAATCTGATTTCCTTGTCCTGCACCAATTCTCTGACAAAGTGATATTTTATAGCAATGTGTTTGGTTTTGGAATGCATTACTGGATTCTTTGAAATATTTATTGCACTTGTATTATCATAGAACATAACAACTGGTTCTTTGATCTCAACTTTCATGCCTTCCAATAACTGTTTGAACCAAACAATATTAGAGTAGTTTACTACTGCAGCAACGTATTTTGCTTCTGCTGTTGATTGGGATGTGCAATTTTGCTTTTTACTGGTCCAAGATACTAACCTTTTGCCAAGAAAAAATGCTCCACCACTTGTACTCTTTCTGTCATCAATGTTTCCTACCCAATCAGCATCAGTAAACACTTTTAAGTCCAGATTGCCTCCAAATTTATACCACAAGCCATAATCTTCAGTTCCTCTCAAGTACCTCAAGATTCTTTTGATTGTCATCATGTGATTTTCTCTAGGTTTTGTTGAGAATCTTGCTACTATACCAACTGCTAAGGCAATATCAGGCCTTATATGTACTACATACTGTAATTTTCCAATCATTGATCTGTATAAGGCCTGATCTACTTCTTTTGAATCATCATCTTTGGTAAGCTTCAGTCTAGTACACATGGGTGTACCAACTAGTTTTGAATCTTCCATACCAAACTTCTTAAGTATTTCCTTGATGTATTTAGATTGAGTAATGTAGATACCGTTCTTGCTCTGTTGAATTTGAAGTCCAACAAAGAATTTTATCTGACCAAACATAGACATTTCAAATTATTTGTTCATTTTCTCTGAAAATTCTTTGCACTGATCATCATTCCCTGTAAACACAGTATCATCCACAAATATTTGTGCCAAAACAATTTTGTTATCTGGTCCTTCTTTGATGTATAAATTACTGTTGTCATTAACTCTTTTGAAACCAATCTGAATTAGATAGTTATGTAATCTTTCATACCATGCTCTAGGGGCTTGTTTCAAACCATACAGTGCTTTATGTAACTTACAGACCATATCCCTTTTGTCTGGATCCATAAAACCTTCAGGTTGCTCAATGTAGACTTCTTCATCAAGAATACCATTGAGAAATGCAAATTTTATATCCATCTGATATACCTTAAATCCTTTATGTGTTGCATATGCAAGTAGAGTCCTTACACCTTCTAATCTTGCAATAGGAGCAAAAGTCTCTCCATAATCTATACCTTCTTCTTGAGAATATCTTTTACATACCAATCTTGCTTTGTTTCTTGATACTTGACCATCTTCATTGAACTTATTTTTGAATACCCATTTTGTCCCAATTACATTTTTATCTTCAGGCCTAGGTACAAGAGTCCATGTCTTATTTTTCTCTATTTTCTCTATTTCTTCATTCATAGCCTCAATCCAACTTTTATTTTCCAATGCATCTTTGACATTTTTAGGTTCAAAATCAGCAAGTAAACATGTACCTTTTAGTTTACTTCTTATCATAGTGCCATCTGATTTGTTTCCAATAATCTGATTTGGTGTATGATGCTTCCTGACATACTTGGCCAATACAGGTTCCTTTTTTCTTGAATGAGTTACATTGTCATCTTCTTGAATTTCATCTTCAGGTTCAGTTTGCTCTGGCTCAGTAGATATTTGCTTGGTAGCTTCAAGCTGAGACTTGGTTTCTTGTGACTCGGTCTGAACTTCTTCTTATGACTCAGTTACTGTACTGGGCTCGGTTAATGTAGTCTCCTTATTGACAGATGTGTCTGGCAATGTATCAGGTTCAATGTAAACAAATCTTCTGTAATCCTCTGGTTCCCTTTTGCTTTCTTCTTCAGTCTTTTCTGCAAATTCATCTACTTTCACATGTGCACTTTCTATGATTTTATGAGTAGACAAATTTAGACATTTATATGCCTTACTTTTGCAAGAATATCCCAAAAATATTCCTTCATCACCTTTTGCATCAAGTTTGCTTTTTCTAGATTCTTTCAAGATGTAACATTTACTACCAAATACTTTTAGGTAACTTACATTGGGTTTATAGCCATACCATAACTCATAAGGAGTTTTGAATGTGTCTTTCCTCAACTGTACTCAGTTCAAGGTATGAACTGCAGTGCTAATAGCTTCCTTCCAATATTTCATAGCAATGTTCTTTTCAATCATTAGAGTCCTTGCACAATCCATGATAGATTTGTTCCTCCTTTCAGCTATTCCATTCTGCTCAGGATTTCTTGGAGCTGGTACCTATCTTTTGATTCCTCTTTCAATGTAGAAATTATTGGATTCATGGGAGATGAATTGACCAGCTCTGTCTGATCTCAAGCACTTCATTCTTTTTCCTGTTTCCTTTTCTACTCTTGCCAAATACCATTTGAATTTCTCAAATGCTTATGACTTTTCTCTTAAATACATAACAGTCATCAGTCTAGAGTAATCATCAACAAAGAGAATAAAAAAAAATTCTCCAGTATAGCTTTCAATTCCAATAGGTCCACATAAGTCAGTATGCACAATATCCAAAATATCTTCAGACTGATAGTTTTTACTTTTAAAGCTAGTCTTTCCCATTTTACCAATCTGACAATTCTTGCATAGACCAATATCAGGTTTCTTTAAAGTAGGAATACCTCTTACTTTCTTGAATTTGCTTATTTTCACCATATTATCAAAATTTACATGACATAACCTTTTGTGTCATAACCAACTTTTTTCAATTTGAGCAATAAAACATGAGCATTCACCGAGATCAAGATAAAACAGGTTACCTTTGGTTAGTTTGCCTGAACCAATCAGTTTTCCTTTGTCATCCAGCAGTCTTGCTTTGCCATTCATGAATTCAACCTTGAGTCCACTGTCAATTAGTTGTGCTACACTTAGAAGATTATGTTTTAGTCCTTCAACCCAATATGCATTATCACATATAAGTTCTTTGGTTAATGAAATTCGTCCTCTTCCTTTTATACAACAAGGTTCATTGTTTCCAAACCTTACACTACCACCATCATAGTCTTCAAAATGTTCAAACTTAGTTTTGTCACCAGTCATATGATGTGAGCATCCACTATCTATAATCCATGAATCATTTTTGCTTATATGAGAGATAAGTGCCATCTCATCTTCATCATCATCAGATTCATCTTTTACAGCAATGAAGATAATTTCTTCTTCACTATCATCAGAATCCTTAGCCAAAAAACATGTTTTCTTACCTTTATCCTTGAATGACTTGAAATTCTTCTTGCCATTGTACTTGTGACCTTTCTTCTCATCTTTGCTTTGTTTGTTTGGGCACCTAGCTGCAATATGACCAATTTCTTCACATGAAAAATAGATTAAGGGAGTTTTACCTTTGTATTTACCTCTACCTCTAGTATATTTCTTTGCAAGTAATACTTCAATAACTTCAAGATCACTGTCTGAACTTTCCTCTGATTCTTCTTCACTTTCTGACTGGATTTTCTTGCCCTTCTTAAGTGAAAGTTTGGCCTCAAATGTTGATTCAATATTTTTAGAAGTTGGAACATAGTTATCATAGTTGTCGAATTCAAAAGCTGTCAATCTTCCAACTAAGGCATCCAAAGTTATATTGTGATTTTGTTCACATCTTCTTTCTTGAATAGCAGATACTCTTATTGCATAGATAGGAAGCAATGTTCTAAGAACCTTACTTATAACAGTTTCATCATCAATTTTTCCTCCAGAAGCTCTGATTGCACTAACACTCACCTTGATCATTTCAACATATTTTGCAATGTTTTCATCTTCTTTCATCTTCATTTGATCAAATTGTCCTCTTAGGCTTTCTGCTTTGGCTCTTTTCACATTGTCATCACCACCATAAATTTTCTTCAGCTTGTTCCACATTTCATAGGCAGTTGTGAAGTCTTTGATCTCATCAAATTCTTCATAGCTAAGGGCTAATGCAATATCTATCATCATGGTGTTATGGTTCTTTTTCTCTGCAATGTCTTCAATAGTTAATGTGCCAGTAGGAACAGTATATTCTTGATCAATATATTTGCATCCTAAACCACCAATGGAAGCCAGATGAAGTCTCATGAGACCTTGCCATGCTGAAAAGTTATCTCTGTTAAGCCTTGGAATTTCTCTCTTGTAAGACATCCTGATCTTTAGCTTAGGTCCTTAAAACCCTTCCTGCAAGCACCAAAAGCTCCGATACCAATTGTTGCAAATATGGATGTAGTAACTGAGAGGGGGGGTGAATTAGTTAACCACAAAATATTACCACTGATCCCTTAGATGTCCTATTAAATTATTTACTGTTGACATATAGAGAAATGTTGAAACTCGGTAATTGCAGAGAGTGTTAATTATAATTGTTCTTAAGCATTCATTAGTGATTAACATGCATGAATAAAGAAAATACCATGAACACAAGAGACACCAGATTTAACGTGGAAACCCAATATGGGAAAAACCACCAATGTAACTAGTTACTGATTTTCACTCTTCTGAAGTGATGCCATGTTAGGAGCCAACCCAGTAAAAGGTTACAAAACACACTGTTAGGTGTGACCTTGTTAGAGGATTTAATCACCCTGCTAGGAGTGGCCTTATAAGAGGTCTTGAAACAATTCAATAGAACTGTCACCTTGTTAGAGGATTTTCAAAATGGCTGTTAAACCAACTCAGTTAGGAGATTTTGAAATCACTGCTACAATGGTAAGAAAGTAACAGTGAAGTGACCTGAATAGTGATGCAACTGAATTGCTGATTACAGATCTCTATTTTGCTTCACTAGATCCTTCCCGGTCAAATATATCTCTGCTGCTCTTCAAGGATATCTAATCATCCTTCAAAATTCGCTCATATTATTCTTCCTTTTTTTTTCACTTGCATCCCCATAATTCACAACTTGACCTTCTATATATATACCATTCAGATTGTCAAGTCGGCACTAGTAATTATTACAAAACATTACTAATCATTACAACAGTCGGCTGGAATAAACCAACTTTATTTCTCAAATTGACAAAATCCTTTACTGGGCTGACCTTGCTCGGTAGACATTAATCTGAAAAATATTTCCTTTGGTGACCGAGAGAACTCGGTAAGTACTGTGAATTCTTCAACATCCTTTGGAGACCGAGTGAACTCGGTAGACACTAACTTTCCTTCGATAACCGAAGAAGCTCGGTTAACATTGTTTTCTGCCATACTTTTCTTTTGACACCCGAGAGGTCTCGGTAGACACTGGGAACTGCTTTGCTGACCGACTGAGTTGACAATTGATATGATATTTGTGTGACATCAAAGACAACACATAATCATTCCAACAATCTCCTTCAGACAATTGTATCCAACACCCTCTCCCATAAAATAGATCCCCACCTCCATAAGAGATGCCATCACCTTATTAGGAACTATGAGAGATGAGGAATGAAGAAAAAGGAGCCAAAACCTCCAAATAACTACATGAAGGAACCCCACCTCCATAGGGGGAAACTCCACCTCTAAAATAGCATCATATGAAAAAAAAAAAAAAAAAACTGGTAAAATCATAAAGATCCCACCAAAGAATAACAAACAAGAAGCAAAAACCTCAAACAAGGGACCAAAAAATGTCAGTATTAGTTACCATTCCAAATTTTATATTTACAATTAATAGTATTCTAAAAGGATTTATATCAAAGTTGGAGGGAGCCCAAAAGGAGGGAGCCCACAAGAATATGAATTGAAGTGATAATGTTCATAATATGATAATGTCTATTTTATCTACCATTTTGAATTCTAATTTTACAATTCATAGTATTCTAAAAGGAGTTCCATTAGATTTGGAGAGAGACCTCAGAAAATTTTATGGACTGAAAACACATAAAAACATCAGGAAAACCCCTCCTATCAGTTTGAATTTTTTTTTTCTCTCAAATATTTATGTCAGGCTAGCTTATAGAATTTACTAAAGAGATACTTAACTCTTAGCTGTAGAATCTTATTATGTAGTGAATGAAGATTTTTTTCTCTCATCTTTCTTAACATATACATAATAGACTAGAAGCAATGTTTTGCAAAGAATCATAGAACCCTTATCCACTCATTGACTCTCTAAACTTTTTTATGGATACAAATAAAATTTTAGAAGAAAAATCAGATACTAAAGTATGTGATTACTTAATACTGTCTAAATCTTTATGCCATGAATTTTATGCTTGGGAAGACTTTTCCAATATACTTATTCTAGTAGAATAAATTGTTTCTCTTTAGGTTCTATTGAAGGATAAAGTGGTCCACAACTCCCAAGGTATAGATTTTATTATTCTATATCTTTCTCATTCGGGCCACTATATAATAAATAACATCTAGGAATTGTTTGATACAAAGCTCAATTTTGCAAAATCCAAAGCATTTTCTTTCTATTGGTCTCCCACTATTTTACCAAAATTGGGATCCTTTCTATGGTTGGCTTTTTTTAAGTAGAATTCTTACCAATAATTATCTATCAAATATTTCAATCACTTATCCTTTCAATTGTCAATTTTGTGAATCATGGCTTTAAAGAGTAGATCATCTCTTCATTCACTATTCATTTTTCTCTTCAATTCGGAACTTTTTGCTTGATAAACTAGAATTATATTCTCCTTTTCCTTGTTCTCTTGGTGAGTATTTGAATATTTTCTTGGATTATATAAGAAGTCTTTCTTTTCATATATGTAGATGGTCATCCCAGTATCTGTCATTTAGATTTTTTAGTGGAAATGGTTAGGAAAGAAGAGAGAAAAACCCTTTCCATAGTATCAAGTTCTTAGGGGAGAATAAACTGGGGATGACTATCAATTTTAATTATAGTCATTAAGATAAACAAAAGTAAATAGAGTAAGCACATAAGGATAAACAAGCATAAAATAGAACATGACTAATTCCATGGGAAAACCCTTACAGTTAAAAAAAACCACACACCCAAACCAACAATCACTTGTATTATCATAAATCTGGTGACATATAAGTTATAGATTGTTTGCTTGCAGATGTAAATTCTTAACCTCATTTCTACAAATGTTGAATACTTGATCAATAAGTTTCATAGAGATTGACCATCTGCAACTTATGAAGTATCTCTTCAGCATTTGTTCATCCACTGTTGTTTTTGGCTAATGAATCTCGTAGACATTTATACACTCTGTAATTCATTATAAAATTTGGTATAAAAAATTTCATGGAGAAAAATGGTTACTGGCAGCCTTGAAAGTCACAACAATCACTCCTCTAGTTGACAGTCCTTTTAGCATTGCGTCACTCCCTTTGGCCCCGGACACTACATTCAGCACTAGGTCACTCCCTTTGGCCTCGGGCATTTCCTTCGGCATCGGGTCACTCTCTTCGTCAAACATCTGGCGCTGACTTCAGCAAACCACTATATTGGCACCAATTTCAACATACCAACTTCACTGTATGTGTCACCACCAGCCTCATGTACCACTTCACCATTGAGTACCAGCTGCACCATACCATTCATCACTCTGTTCGCCACTCCATTAGCAACATGCGTGATGGATGTCATCGGGAACTCATTGTATGGTCATGGTACTCATTGTACGGGTCATGGAAGTAACTGTACGGTCAGGAGTTGAGTCCTATGGTGGGGTGATGGAAGAGACACCTTTCCACACACAAATCTCTATACACCTCACCATATGGGCACACTCCACATAGTCTTCCTACACATGTATACCTCACTACATGGTGAGCATAGTCCACCATACAGTGGACTCACCCATACGGTGAGCAACCACTGTATGTACGAGGCATTCTTAACAATCTCTCACTTGACAAGGTATGTATGGATATCCATTAAGTTCATAAATAGGCTAGTGAGAGTCAAGGGCCTCAACTCCCATCAATAATTTTAGCACCATTTGAACTTAACTAGCACCTTCAAAACACTTAGAGGCTACTGATAAAATAAAAACATCATTACTCTCTTTAGATGGATACACCCTTTCCACATTATCATACACACCATTATAAACTGGAGTTCACCACGTCCTCCATTGAGATATTTTCAATAGAAACATGAATGGTCTCATCTCATGCATGAATGTTCTCACCCCCTACCATGCCACTACTACTGGACACACATAGAAGACATTCACAAAGAAAGCCATACAACTATTTCAAATGAATCAAAAACCTTGTTTTCAATTGATATCTCAAAACACAAACACTCTAACCACATGTGATCAGATATATCAATTTAACTATCAACAACATAGCATAAATAGCACCCACAACAAGTGCTTGTGCATCTAACTATCCATACCTCTAAGGTATACCAACATGAATTACAAATCACAAACATATATACCCTATTACACATAGTCTCAAGCAGGTGCAGTACCTGCCACATACACACGAGGAAGCTCCCAATCTACAAGTAATGTCAAAGTTGAAATGACTCCATTAACAACGTCAGATACAAGTGTATAAAACCTATAGTACCAAGAACATTCACAATATTAAGTAGTTGTAAACCAAGAACCTACAAGCACAAATTTCATAGAAAGTCTCCATATCCCCCTATATCATGTCCTTCTACACACACCTCTAAATGCTAAATATCTCAAGAACCTAACAAATGAATGCTTCTTGGTTGAAACTATTACTCATTCCAAGACATACATATATAGCCACAAGAGAACATTAGCATCATCTATGTTTCCATGTATCCATCAGCACCTATAACTGATCAAGCCATGCCAAACTCCAAATGCAAAACCACAATATCAAGAAGTACCCCAAAAATGATCAATATACTCAAAACACAAACAACTAAACCAAGATCAATGTCAAAGTTCCAATTGTAGAATCAAGAACATAAACATGATCTAAAACATCTTAGTCAAAGAGATAACATGCTCCATATGAACATAACCATCTCATGCCAAAAATCTAAATGCATCTAAAGAGTATATCATGACATAATATTAAAAAACTTCCTAATGACAAGGATAACATGTCAAAAGAAAAAATAAACAACATCCGTACCAAGGAACCCTATGAGTCCTCAAGATTATGAATCTACATCACTGCCAACAACACCCATTGAAGCGTGGTACTGAGTCTTGCATGACATCATGACAAACATCCTCTTCATGAAGATTGAACCAAACATCAACTGACGTATGACTTGCCAAAAAAACTCATTAGGAATTACCATCATCACTCTAAAAAGATGTAGAAGACTCAGAATCTAAAGAACTCTTCTTTTCTTTCTTCTTCTCCTCTTTGTAATTCTTTCGAATATGACCAATCTGCCCACAATTCTAATACTTCTCTTTGGAATTCTTTCCAGGAGACTTAGATCTTTCCTCGGACTTAGATTTTGACTTCTTTTCCTCTTGCTTTCTTCGAACAACAAGGGCCTCCTTGACCATATCAGAAGATTTATTTCATACTTCTTTTGATAGCAACAAAGCAATCACATCTTCCATCTTGAAAGTAGTTGTTATACTCCCATTTGCCATCACTAGATGATCCCATGTGTCAGGAAAATAACATAACATAAGTATACATCAATTCTTGTCATCAATCTTGACTCCTACGGAAGTTAACTATACAACAATCATGTTGAAAATATTCAAATGATCTGCTATAAATGTACGGTCCCTATCCATCTTTAAGAAATGCAACTTCTTCCTCAAAAACAACTTATTTACAAAAGAATTTCACTGATAAATGTCACCAAGTTTCTTCCACAAAGAATTTTTTATCTTATCATCATGAACATTTAACATAACATAGTCCTCCAAATAGAGCCTAATCAACCCTTTTGGATTTCTATCTGTGAGATCCTAGTCCTCTCATTTAATGCCTGAAGGTTTAGCTCTAGCCACTACAAACCAGAGATCTATATCTACCAATAGATATTCCATCTTGAGTTTCCACAACTCATAATTGCTACCATCAAAATTCACATTATCTACTCTTCCTAATGTGTTTTCCATCTCAATCTACAATATTGATTACCAGTATCCTTCAAACCACCCACTACAGAAATGACTCAAATAACCTACCAACAAGGATAACTTAACTAGCCTTTCTCTCATACAACTTGTTAGGAAAGAAGAGAGTGGAACACTTTCCACAGTAATAAATTCTTAGGGGAGAATAAACTAGAGATGACTATCAATTTCAATTATAGTCATTAAGATGCACAAAAGTAAATAGAGTAAGCACATAAGGATAAATAAGCATAAAACAAAACACCAATATTTCTGTGGGAAAACACTTATGGGTAAAAAACCCACACACCCAAATAAACAATCACTTATATTATCATAAATCTGGTTATATATAAGTTACATATTATTTTCTTGTAGATGTAAATTCTCAATGTCGGTTCTACAAATGATGAACACTTGATCACTAAGTTTCACAAAGATTGACCATCTACAACTTATCAAGTATCTCTTCAACATTTGTTCATGCACTATTGCTTCAGCCTCTTAGCTTTACAATTTCTAACAAATCTGGAAGATATTTATACACTCTTCAACTCATTATACAATTCAATATAACAACTGTCATAGAGAAAAATGGTTACTAGTAGCATTGGCAGTCCAAATGATGACTCCTCTAGTTGATAATCACTTTATCATTGAGTCACTCCCTTCGGCCCCAGACACTCTATTCGGCATTGGGTCACCCCCTTCATCAGAAATCTAGCACCGGCATCAGCATACCACTGTACTGGCACCGACTTCAACATATCGACTTCCCTGTATGCTTCACTGCTGGCCTCATGTACCACTTCACCATCGGGTACTAGCTGCACCATATCATTCATCACTCTATTCCACATTCCATTGGTAGTGTACATGATGGATGCCATCGAGCACTCACTGTACGGTCATGGCATGCATCGTACGGGTCATGGAAGCAACCATATAGCCAAGATTTGAGTCCTATGGTAGGGTCGTGGTAGCCACACCTTTCCGCACATAACTCTCTATACACCTCAACGTATGGGCACACTCCACATACTCTTCCCGCACGTGTATGCCTCACTGTACGGCTAGCATAGTCCATCATAGGGTGGACTCACCAGTACGGTGAGCAGCCACTATACGTACGAGGCATTCTTAATAGGAATAGAATCTAAATAGATCTTTTTGAAACATGAAAACTCTTTCAATTAGGTTACTCTCACTACAAAGAAAACCATTTATGAAGCAATTAGGGCTTATACCTCAAAACATAAGATCCTGTCATCTTGTTTTAGTTCGAGGAATTCAGAGATCTTTAAGAAATGGATGGCTATAAGTCTTCCCTGGTTAAAGAATACCTTATGAACAATCATTCCCCTCAGATTAACATAAAAAAGATAAGATGGAAACCTTCTTGTTCCTCATTTCTCAAGCTCAAATTTGATGGTTCTTTGAAGGTTAATCCCGGCGTCTCAACTATTTGTTCCATGGGTAGAGATCACAACAACAATATTTTGATTTCTATAGCTACTAATATCCCTCAAGGTTCTAGTAATACTAATGAAGATTTTGCGTTAGATTCTTGTTTGAAATTAGCTAAACACTTTGGGGTCTCCAAATTGGTTATTGAAGGAGACTCAATGGTTATCATTTCAGCTTTAAAAAAAATATTCAAATATATTCTTTAGTGGGCATGTGACATTCTTCCATATTTTGAGGAATTGTTACAAGGAAGCAAGTGCTTTCCCAGATGCATTGGATAATAATGGTTGCAATTCATCATTCAAAGAGACATTGTATAAAATTGAGGACTTTCGAAATGATGTGGATTTAATAGCGATCCTTTGTCATGATTCATTCTATACGTATTTCTAATTGATTTCCAAATGGATATTTCATTTAGAATGCAAAATGCTATTAATGTTTGGTTTAATTTTTTCAGGAATAATAGATTTGATTACTCCTTGTATCTCATCCTCCATTACTTGGGTTAGATGTTTTACCTCAGCAACTTGCCTGATGACCCTGGCAGTCAGCTTTGGTACCTCTCAATCTTTATTTCTAGAATTCCACATGGGCATTGACACTTTCTGCTTGAACCCTTCTTTAAATTCGGGTTAATTATTTCTACATCAGCCTCCACATGTGTTCAATACATTGTAGCCTTCTGGGAAATGATACTTGACTATGTATTTGCTCCAAATCATGCCAAGTGCTCCATGATCTCAGCTATTGGATTCAGATCTAATCCAGGTAATCCTGTATTATGCGATGTAGAAAACAATTAACTTTTAATTATAATGCGGTGTTCAAACTCTCCTTCTTATTCATGTGAGGGATCTTATCACATTCCATCTTGACCGTCAGCTTCATTTGAATTGATGACGTATTTATTTGTTTAACACCTTTATAGATCTTTCAAGCATCATTTCTTGGAATGGAGGATGAGTCATTTTGCTAGCGTACGTGTCTATTTAAACAAAGGCCTCCATTTTTTGAGGCACTACTCTTTTTATTTCTTTAACCAAGGTTCTTTTTGTTTGGCTGTCATAGTTAAGCTGTCTTTTTTGCTTTCCTTTTTGTGTGATTGAGTATCGATAGCTTAATAAGAGTATCAGTGTCCCATACAAATATTCGAGAAGGCCTTTTTTCAATAGCTTTCATGATCATGCGTTTGAGAAGGGTTTTCATTGGGAGTCATCGAAAACAAAATCTCCCCATAGCTTATACCCTTCTCAAGTTGTTTCATTATTTCTGCCAAATAAATTTGGTTTATTGCAGGATTATAGATTGCTAATGAAGCTCACATCTCAGTTTGTCACCGAAGAGTTCATATCAAGCAAAATCCTTGGCAAGCCAATTCGAAGTTATGATTTTTTCCATGGAAAAGGTTGGGTGGGTGTAAAGACTAAAATTTTGACACTAAAAGCCACATCAATAAAACTCGCTATTTTAGGGAGTCGGTCAACAAGTCAATGGTCGATTACATAAGTCGACAAGATATCAATAAAGTCGCTATTAAATAGAAAGATCAGAAAAACAATTACGACCATATTTGTCGAAAAGATAAATCATACCTCCGAACAAAGTCGAGTGAAACGTCGACCATATGTCGAGTGTCCTAAAGACATCACAACAAGAAATGTCCCATCAAATACAAGTAACAATAAACTGTCATGTCAAGATAATGATTCAATAGATTTTTCGACCAACTGTCGAGACATATAGTAAAAGATTGATATTAGCTTCAATTATGATCTTTCATTTCATAAAAATAAAAGTAACCTCAAAGTCGAGAAATACCATCATGTCAAATTCCAGATGTGTATAGCACTATAAGGTAATGTCCTTCCTGAAAAAAAAAAAACTTCAAAAACCTGTTCACAAAAGTTAGCTAGGGCGAGAATATTGTGGGAGTGCGTTGCCACCCTACCACGAAGCTGTAACACTTCCCTGGAATCTTTCCTGACATGAAAGATACCCAGCCCAGCTAGAAGTAGTCTAACAAAGTAAAACTGACTAAGTAATGGAATTGTGCAAATCATTAATATTTACATCAAGTACTGTCAAGAACAACATAATGTTGAAGTATGAATATGCATCAAAGGATTATTCAACATCCTTTACCAATAATATATAACATTTCAAGCTCACGAATTCCACTCATTTAGGACAGTCAGGGATTATCTCAAGAAGTACAACTATGCAGGTAGTTTCCCATGTCAGAAAATTATCAAAACTCATAAGCATCTAATAAGACTATGTCCTAAATACATACAAAACAAAGCCAAAGAATCACACATTTATTTGGCAAGCACATTCCTTGCTAATCCAACAGAAAACATATCTCCCCTTTTGCAATTGAGGGGTCAAGTTGCCCAAGGCCAAACACAAGGGTAAGGACTTAAATCCATTAATAAATTCAAGAAGGATGGATTTTGCTGCAAATTAGTCAAATTGCAATTCTACTCAAATTACAATGATGATCAATACTTTATTATACTGCAAGTAATACACCACCAAAGTGGAAGGACGCTTGAAATAAGTAAAAACTAAAAATTTGAATGACATCAAGTAAAATCGAGTAGGGAACAACACAATGAATGTGGAAAGTCGTCTTAATCAGCCAGGTCAAAACTGAAACTTGAGAATTACGTATTTTTGCATCATGGACTCTATTTCCTGCCAAATTAGACAGACTCTAATCTTAAATAAAAATTTCACTGAGGCAAGCTAATAAAATCATAAACAGAGCAATAAATTTATAGGGTCATTTATCTCATCCCTTCATATCTCTAAGATCAAGCCAATTAGAAGGATAGAAATCATAGTGACTTCACGCCTCAAATCAATCAATAATTCCCACTAAGTTAAATCCATCACAAGATTTCCCAAATTAGGATACCTACAGGTTACCCTCTTTACCACTATTTATCACAATTTAGAGATTCTTGCACCTCTATCTTTCCCATCAATGACCACTAATATATTGATCCACTAATATACTGTATCCATAATCCTGTTTTCCTATATTTCATGTGGGTATATCAAATGTATAGTGGGTCCTAAAATCCAATTTTTTTTAAAATGGGTATATCTAAAGTGTAGTAAATCCTGTACATTAGATTGAAGCTCAAGACAATGAATTTCTGAAACCCAAACATCTACAATCCTTTGTATCAAATAAATTTGTGATGAGCCATTAAACGGAATTGACATCCAGAGAAGAAGAAAACATTTTCCATCTTGCTTACCCTATCGCAGATGTAGGTGTTTACAGAAAATGCATTAATATAATCTACATTTACAATAGAAACATGAAAATAAATGATCTGATAAACGCCTGCAGAGCACAGACAAATTTATGATCAAGAAGTTCGTACCAAATCCTGTTGAAGAAACGTTTTTGGCAAGCTATGAGAAATCGGTGTTGAGATTTTCTTTGAAAACTGTGGCATTTGCATATGTGAGTGAACTATTGCCATGACCGGCCTCTGTAGTTTGGGAATCAGCTTCTAAACGTAGAACAATAGTGGGTTGGCCAGTCATTGATCATTTTATCAAGATCAAGGAAGAAACGAAACAGAACCGATCTTGCTAAGAGCCAGCGTAACTAGCGGCTTAACACAGTGAAAGAAAACATGGGGCTACTTGGATAGGGAAAAGAAGTTGTGTTCACAATATGCTCTGTAGAGCCATTACCAAGACTCCAACGCTAAACCTCAAGCTTACACAGGATTAAACAAACGAAACATGCGAAAAGAACTAAGCTAAAAAAATGAGCCACATTATATGTATTTCCCCACAGAATTCATGCCGAGACCTATCACAATGTGAACAAGACTCCTATGCAGCATCAAACAGAATGTACCTCTCTATAAGGAAGGGAAAACAACACTTAAGAGATAAGATGAACCAATACGATACATAAGGTAAATTATAATCAGAGGAAGATCACAAACGATGATCATTCATTCTTTATAACCACTTACGAATTCATGTTGTTTAATTAATATCTACTTAGAAATTTCAATATTTCATTTCAGAATCTAAAGCACATGAAGAGAAGAAACCTGGATGGACACTGCCTCCAGCTTGGTTAGACTGAAAGCGACTTGCAGGTTTCTCTCTGAATGAATGGCAAGACGTCATTGGAGAGATTGAGTGTAGTTTATTGTCTCTGATAGAATGGATGCCTTGTCTACCTTGGCTGGAGGACTTGGCAGTAAAGAAAACATTTGTGAAAACAAATGATTCATTTCACTGCGGCGCAGTCTTTCTGAAAGAAGGTGGCTCTCCCTTGAAGAACTTAAACCATAATCTCCACAAGATGGTTTCCTTCGCTTAGAGGAATGAAATTGTTGTGTTATGTCTGATCCATTTTTGCAGGAAAGTTGAGGGCCATTGAGCGAACAAAAAGAGATCTCTCAAGGGAAAAAAAAAGAAAGCTCCCAGGCTTTACATTTCTGGACTCGCACTGAGGTCGTCAAGCCCAGGTTTGTTATCATTCACTTTAACAGAATCTTCACCATTGCTCAAAGACCATGACTGTGTCACAGCTTTTACTGCACAAAAATCATCTAAACCAAGCCGATTTAGAGAAAAAGAATTTTGGGTGTGGGGTAATACTACTGTTTGTTGACAAGAAAGGAGATGGGCGAAATTCCATGCCCTCCATCACTTAATGCATGGTTTTCTGAATTGGCAACGCCCCGTTGGAATTGCATTCTGCTTGAAGAATAAAATGGAGTGTGCGATAAGCAGAGAAATATGCTATTAGAGGAAGAACAGTTTGGTAAATGAGAGATAAATTCAATTGTCTGAGAGAGACGAATGATAATTTCATTTTACAGTGACACCCTTAAGCACAGAAGGCAACTGTTCATAAAACTCTCCCCAACAAGATGCACGCGTTCTATATTTCTAATCTCTCGCCGACTTCTCAACTCCCCACTACCTCCACTCATCACGTGAATCTTAATGACCAAAAATAATTTACTTCCTCTTAATTTGCAACCACTATGTTCGTTAAAAAAAAATTAAAGTTTCTACTAGAATATCGGAAATCAAGAAAGTGGGTTGTGACAGTGGGGCATATTGTTGACTCGCTAGATATGAAAGAATCCTGAATATGTCAAGATCTATGATGCTATAAAAATTGGTTTGCTAATGGAAATTGCCACTACTTTGAAATGGAATTGGCTATTGTACCTGATCTTATCTCTCTAGACACTATTGCACGTGCATTTCACAGGTGTTTTTATCTTTGCACATGCTGCTCATGCACAAGTCCTAGCCAAGGCAATTGATTTTGAATGTGTCTGATAAAGTTTTCGGTAATAAACCAGTTGCGGGTCATTCCAAGGTTCTTAGTAATAAAGGAAAAGAAATGGCAGATAGACATGTTGTAGGTGAAGAAGTGGTGAGACATAACGAGTTTCTAGGTAGATAGTTCTATTTTACGATTGTACTCTGCTATTATGAGCATTTTTGTCCATTTCTAGACTCTGGTTATATACTCCTTATATGTATGCCTCTCATGGTTTTTGCATCCACCTTACGCTGTCCTATTTTTCTATTTCCTCCAGCGTGGTTAATGTTCTTCCATCTAGTGGCTAAGATGTATGGTCTAGTCTTTCTTGTTTTGATAGTTTGTTTCTTAAAGGGGCTGTTGTAATTTTTTCATATATGTACTCCTATTGTTCTTAGGTCTGAGTTTTTGGTCATTCATATATTGAACTCATTTCTATATATTAATGTTAAATATTTAAACCTTACGACTTTTATAAAAATTAAAAACAATACAAATAAAAAAATACATATAAATTACTGCATAGATTCACTAAAGACGAGCGCATCATATAATAAAATAAAAAACATAACAAAATACACCGCTACTGAATTCGGTCCTTTCACATACATTACAACACGAAACAAACATGTAATTGTTGGGAATAAAGTTATCTCCAGCAATAGTATAACTTTGTAGGTACAATGTTATAAACATATACCATCTTAAATAGATTTGCAACATATTTCTAAGCCAAATGTAGGATATCTTGTGTGATTGGAAGTAGAATGCGATTGGGATCAGATTCGATGGCATCTAACTGTTTCAAAGGAAGCTGCATGTAGACCATCCAACTACCGTCTCCTGCAGGGCTTTGAGTTGGCATTACATAGCTAGCTTCACCGCCCCAAGGGAAATGGTAGCTTACAAACATAGGCTTTCCCCATCCAAAATCAACCTCATACAAAGGAAACCGCAGTCCAGAAGACACTAAAACTGCAGGCCCGGATGACTTCACGTCATCTTCTCTGCAGTAAATCTTTGCTACGAAAGGAGTTGGCTTCATGGTCTCCACTAAATCGATTAAGCTTTGAAAGTGCTCCTCATTTGCTGCACTTTGTATGGCATTATGAATTAAACCTGCACTCCAACAAAGTGGTTCATTTTCTACATAATAAGCATTAGTTTCAGCAAATGGCAACATTATGACATTGCCAAAGTAATTGGCAGAAACCCCAATCTTCCCTAAGCGTGGGCGGCCATCTACAACTATTCCTATTTTAGAATTGACACTGTCCTGCACCTTGTTGGTGCGTATCAGTAGCTTCCATAAGTAAGCACTGAAAACCTCTAATTTGGTGTAATTTTTACCATCTTTGTTTGCATTTAATTGCAGATCCATGATGTCCTTTGTATTTAGGTGGTAAATTCTACTTGCTAGAGATGGTGGGTGAGGATTTTCTTGGCCGGATTCTTGCCGAGTAAGACTCACATACATTTTATCAATTTCAGCGCAGTAAGTGGGGTACTCTCGAGGGCACAGAATGGAGCGTGTAAAGCTTGGATTCGGAGATACAGTTGAGTCGTTTCTAGAAAGATTCGCCCAACATGTGAAACACATGTTTGCAGAATATGCATCTGCAATTCTGTGGTCGAATGTGCAGCCAACAACAATGCCTCCACAGCTGAACTCTGTAACCTGCGAATACCAAATATTGTTGAGATTGTAATGCAGAAAACCATACAAATGCAAAAAGCTATGTGCTGTATAGAATCATTTACCTGAACAGCAAATACAGGATGGCCATCTTCTTGAAAGGGCTTTGAAAGTAGAGGAACAAGCTTACCCTGCACAGACTTATCAGGGTTGTATAAATTGAGGTGAGAAAGAGGAGCTGCAGCATAAGCTTGGGTCAAGCGAACTCCCTTGTTGTTGCAATCGACCATTGGTAAGCCAATACTATTTGTAACCAATCTTCCTGCAAATACATAATAGGACACTAAGACCCTCGAGAGGGAAGTCTTGAGATGACATAGGACTGACGCAAAAGTCCAAGGAAAGGGATTTTTATAACAGAAAAATATATGCACAGAAACTGGAGGAATAGTGAGATCTATATTTGACAGAGGAAGGATGTGCTGCTGCATTGGAAGAGAAGGAACTATAACTTCTGTGTTAATTATCTTCAACTCATGATCTTTGGAAATGGGGGTTTTAACTGAAGCCATCTAAGCACAATCTTTTAGTAAGTTTTTGTATCGATGCAAGCTTCAATGATGCTCCTTAATTTATAAGTTACAAGGGGCTGTTTTGTTGGCTTATTACTGGTTAAACTTGAATTAAATTAAATATACTAAGTCCTAATTTTTAGGCTTAAAGTATTAACTTTATATATTGCTTAATGTGTATAATTTAAAATCTATTTCTATCTATTAACAAAATAATTTGAAACAGATTAGCATTTGCTAAAATTTTGTAACTCAAGTATTTGATATTAATTACAAAAAAAGTCAAAGAATATAAAGTATTTGACTAAAGAATGTGAAATAATGTGAAACAGATTAGGATTTGGATGTGGATTTTTTGCATTTGCTAAAATTTTGCAATTCAAGTATTTGATACTAATTAAATAAAAATCAGAGAATATAAAATATTTGACTAAAAAGGAAGACAAATTAAATAAAAAGAAAACATTTTACACGAGTCAAGCTTGTGTGGCGAATTTTTCGTTCTCCCGTTGATAGACGACTTCTACATTATTCCACAGTTCCGCTAAAATATCGCTTCCAAATCAAACGTGCACCGTATGAAATTTTACTGTCACATCTCCAATATAAAGATATCCAGTAAAGTTATAATTTTAAGTTAAAATTGAAGGAAATGAATGATATATGTATGTACGTCAGACATTTTATCTGTAAATTCCGTGGAAAAAATATTAATATTAGAAATTTTTACTAAAAAGTAAGTGTTTGGATTAATAGCTTTGCTCGTTTATCATTTTAAAGCTAATAATTTTATTTTATTACTTACTAGTTTTAGAGTTCGATTTTATAAAAACACATAAATGTTTGATTTGACATTCATCATTTATCTTTCGTTATTCTGTGTGAGTTTGATTTTATTAAAAATGAATCTGTTTGAGTTTGACTTAATAAACAAACATGTGAGTTTGATTCAACAGAAACAAACACGTGAACATGAACGAGTTTAATTTGAGACTCATAATTTAACCTCATCATTTGATTTTATGAAAATAAATGCATATTTAATGGTTGAGGTTTGTTCATTGAGTGGACTATTATATATGAAACATGTAATGAGATGTGGGATTACATTGTTGAAATAAGACATTGATATTTCAAAAGTATTAATACAAATTTATTAATTATATTTTAGAAATGGGTTAGTCTTAAAAAGTTAAGATTGACAATAACTTTGCATGTCAATTAATTATTTTCTAATAGTTATTTTTAAAATGTTTTATAAAAATATTAAAATGTAGATTAGTGTATGAAAATAATCTTTGACATTATGTAAATCATAATCCTAATAACTCAAAATCAGGATAGCGGGAGTGTCTAAATTTTATAGTAGACCTTGTTTGTATTGAATTATTTTGGCAATTATGTGTGATTGAAGAATTATGTGATGTCTTGTTTAAAAAACCCACATAGAAAATAATTGTATAAAATAAAATAATTTGATAATTGTTTATTCAAAATCTTCCTCAAATTTAAATTTAATTTTATAACAAAATATCTCAATACTATTATAAGGCCATAAAATAAATCTTCATATGCCCTATTTCCATTAAAAATATGCAATATTATCTTTTTTTCATTAAAATAATTGAAGAAGGGCCCTTAAACTACAATGAGAAAGAAACCAATCACAAAGATTAAAAAAGAAAAAAGAAAAAGTGAAACTACACAAACATCAAAGCTAAAGAGAACTTATCCAACATCCTAACTTAAGAAGAATTGTTAATGGCTTACTTATTCATATGCAAACAAGTAGATGGTTAGATTCAGGTGTCTCAAATTTAGAGTGAACTAATATGTTGAATTATTTAATTAATTAATTTATCCTAATTTATTAACTTCCTATGTTATCATTTGCTTTGTGGGACCTCTTGGTAAGGTGGCATCCTATATGGTAGGTGATGAGATGACATATTTCTTATTGTTTAGGAAGTTGGCACTCACTTAAAACTTAAAAAAGAATTGGAATCTATTTCCATATATTTCAAATTTGAAGTGGAAATTTATTTGGTAATTTTCTATGTTGACTAAAGAGTCTTTATTTGCAATTTCTATTATGCATTAGAGTTGTATTTTAGGAATTGGCATTTATGGTGGACTTCAATTTTGAGAAGTGGTGTGAGGTAAGGAAGGTTCCTATGTTAGGATTAGGAAGCACTGAGAGGGGACGGGGGAGGGCAGGTGAATCAATGCAACAATATTCCTTTACTTTCTTCTTATTTCATTACCACAACTTAAAGCTGAATGTAAATGCAATATAACTAAACAAGATACAGAACATGAATATCATAGCACCATAATTTATTTTTTAGTAAAACTTGATTAAGGGAAAACCATGGTGGGGATGTAATGCACAAATAACTCACTACTATAGTAATAATTTCCATGCTAAAGTCATAAGTACAAAAGTGGCAATGCACTTGCATTCATGCCTAAAATCTAGATCTCAATGATCAATTACAAAATAGACACGGCCCTTTGTTGGGTTCACCACAGATTACAATATGTCAAATACACCAAATTCCATAAGCAAAATGGATTTGCAGTCCTATATCTTCTCAATATTTTATGATTATTGAACTCAACATATCCTTTCTCTCTACTACAATATCATCTGACTTACCTACCATTAACATCTTTACTCTTCTCTTCATAGAAAATTTCTTCTTTTCTTTTTAAAGGATATCGTCAAGATCATGGTGCTCAATAAGTGGAATTTTTTTCAAAATCATTTCATCTTGATCTTTTTTTTCATCTAGTTTTACTAACCTCTTTTCCTCAAGCATTTCATACAGCTCAGATGTCAAGAATCTAGTCTTTTATTTCAACAAGTGTTTTACTAAACTTATTTATATATGTGATCATGGCTTGAATGATTCCCTACTTCTCTTTCTCATCAAACATCTAATAGTAACTAACTAATCTCTTCAAAATATTAAATTTATCAATATCATAAATAACTGTAGTATTAGAAAAAAGAAGCACTTGGGTATGTGCAGGATCATGAGGGGCCAAACTATGCCCTTAAGTGGCAATGAAAAATTAGAAAATCAAGATTAGTCAACTTGACGTGAAAAAATGAACTAGTTATCTACCTAATATCAAAAAGTTGTAAGAACATAATTTGTAGGAAATTGAATGTAGTTTCTAAACTACTAAGCCTTTTTAGAACAAAAAATAATATGATTGGTAAAAAGTATAGATTGCAATGCAGCACTACAAACATTTCAGCAAAAAAATAAGAAGTATGTGTATGTCTGACCACCCTAATCAAAAGAAAATGACAATATTTTTTTATAATATTCTATATATAAGTAGCTGACTCATGCCCAGATGTGACACATATTTTTTGGTATTTTTATTCCAACTAGATAATTAATTATGATTTTTTTTCTACAGCGCTTTCATAATTTAAAAACTCTCGTGTCTGACCACCTTTACTCATTGAAAACTTATCATAATTCAATTTTTTAAAATTTTTTCTTATACTAGACGAAGCATAGAATGTGACGCATCTTTCGGATTTCAAAAATGTTATACGGTTTGAAAGTTATAGCTATTTTTCCATCAATATGTCAATCAGGACTTTAGACGTAAGTGAACTAGAAAATAACTAATAAATACTTAATGAATTCAAAATTTGACAGCACTTATATCGATGGAAAGCTGACAATCATCCAAAGAAACCCTTTTCATTTTATCGAAATCGGGTGGAAAAAAAGTCATCAACCTAATGGTCGAAGTGTCGACATAAGAAAAATAGAGAAAAAACACATTTTTTGCACACCTTCAGCGTTGACCATGGGGCTTTGGTTTCCAAAGCTATTACCAAGCCTAATCGGGTACCCGAAAAAATTGGGTACCCGATTTTTTCATGTACCCGATTTTGTTTGAATTTGAATTTTGAAAAGTTTCCCCCTCCCACTCTTTTTTTATTTCCCTTTAATTTTGATGTTTTTTTCTTTCACCCTGACAATCAATAATTTATATATTTTATATTTATGTTTTATGTTTTATATTTTATGTTTTCTATTTTATATTATATAGTATATATATTATATATATTATTTATTTATATTATATATTCGATAATATCAATTTAAATGACCTAAGTATATAGTATGTTCAGATTTATATTAAATGCAATATTTTTATATTATATACTATAATGTCTAATATATATAATATATAAAATGAATAGGACATTAATATATTGTATATTTGATAATATATATTAAATGTAATATCTAATATATCTTATAATATATATTATATATTTAGTCTATTAAATATTATATTTTTTCAAATATTTTATATATTATTTTAATATTTAATTTAAGTTATAACAGATCCTCTCATGAGACAACAGGTTGAATCGGGGTCACTAGACGTCTTAAGGGCTAATTAGGGTTTGTGAGACAACTTCGGATGTACAGTGACCATTTGGAAGGCAATAGGGCATGTCCAAGGACCAATGTACCAAATTTTAATGACTTTTTCCTAGTCAAACTCGAAAAGGGTCCATGGGGTGCTCTCAGGAGACCACATGTCCAATCAGTGTCGCTAGGCATCTTAAGAGGTCATCAGGGCTCGTGAGACAACCTTTGATGCACGATGACCATTTGGAACGCATTAGGACATGTCAAAGGACCTAACTCCACAATTTAGATGAATTTTGATTAGTCAAACTCGAAAAGGGTCCATGGGGTGCTGTTGGGAGACCATTGTGCGATTTAGGGTTGATAGGTGACTTAAGGGGTCATCGGGGTTCCAAATTAAACTTTCGATGAACGGTGATCCTTTGGAACGCATTAGGACATATCAAATGACCTATGTACCAAATTTGGATAAATTTTTCCTAGTAGAACTCGAAAGGAGTCCATGGGGTGCTCTCGGGAGACCACATGTCGAATCGAGGTCGATAGGCCTGTTAAGAGGTCATTAGGGTTCCAAATGAAACTTTGATGGAATGGTGACCCTTTGGAATGCATTAGGATATTTCATAGGACCTATGTACCAAATTTGGATGAATTTTTCTTAGTAAAACTTGAAAGGGGTCCATGGTGTGCTCTCAGGAGACCACATGTCGAAATGGGGTCGGTAGGCCTGTTAAGGGGTCATTAGGGTTCCAAATAAAACTTTGATGGAATGGTGACCCTTTGGAATGCATTAGGACATGTCATAGGACCTACATACCAAATTTGGATGACTTTTTCTTAGTAGAACTCGAAAGGGATCCATGGGGTGCTCTTAGGAGACCACATGTTGAAACAGGGTCGGTAGGCCTATTAAGGGGTCATTAGGGTTAAAAATGCAACTTGGATGGAATGGTGACCCTTTGGAACACATTAGGACATGTTAGAGGACCTATGTACCAAATTTGTATGACTTTTTCCTAGTAGAACTCAAAAAGGGTCCATGGGGTTCTCTGAGGAGACCGCATGTCGAATCAGGGTCGGTAAGCCTGTTAAGGGGTCATTAGGGTTCCAAATGTGACTTTGATGGAATGGTGACCCTTTAGAATGCATTAGGACATGTCAAAAGACCTACGTACCAAATTTGGATAACTTTTTTCTAGTTGAACTCAAAAGGGGTCCATGGGGTGGTCTCGGGAGACCACATGTCGAATCATGGTGTGTAGGCCTGTTAAGGGGTCATTAGGGTTCTAAATGAAACTTCTATGGAATGCTGACCCTTTCAAATTCATTAAGACATGTCAGAGGACCTATGTACCAAATTTGGATGACTTTTTCTTAGGAAAATGCAAAAGGTGTCCATGGGGAGCTCTCGAGAGACCACATGTTGAAATGGGTTCAGTAGGCATGTTAAGAGGTCATTAGGGTTTAAAATGCAACTTCTATGGAACCATGACCTTTTGGAATGCATTAGAACTCCCTAGGGGTCAAAAGGGGTTAGGGGGACTCCCTAGGGGTCCTAACATGTACTAGGACCCCTAGGGAGTCCTCGTGACCCCTTTTGACACATTGAAATGCTCAAGTGTGTCTTAAGGGGTCCTTTTGACTCCCTAGGGTTCCTAACGTGTGATAAGGTGTACTAGGACCCCTAGGGAGTCATCGTGACCCCTTTTGACAAATTAGAACGCTCAAATGTGTCTTAAGGGGTCCTACAACCCCTTAAGACACACTTGAGCATTCCAATGTGTCAAAAGGGGTCACGATGAATCCCTAGGGGTCCTAGTATGCTTTATCACGCGTTAGGACCCCTAGGGAGTCCCCGTGACCCCTTTTGACACATTGGAATGCTCAAGTTTGTCTTAAGGGGTCCTACGACCCCTTATGACACACTAGAGAATTCCAATGTGTCAAAAGGGGTCACGATGATTCCCTAGGGGTCCTAGTATGCTTTATCATGTGATAGGACACCTAGGGAGTCCCTGTGACCCCTTTTGACACATTGGAATGCTCTAGTGTGTCTTAAGGGGTTTTAGGACCCCTTAAGACACACTTGAGCGTACCAATGTGTCAAAAGAGGTCACAGGGACTTCCTAGGTGACCTAGTACACATTACGACCCTTAGAGAGTCCCTCTGACCCCTTTTGACACATTGGAATGCTCAAGTGTGCCTTAAGGGGTCATAGGACCCCTTAAGACACACTTGGGCTTTCCAATGTGTCAAAAGGGGTCACGGGGACTCCTTAGGGGTCCTAGTACGCTTTATCACGCGTTAGGACACCTAGGGAGTCCCCCTGATGCCTTTTGACACATTGGAACACTCAAGTGTGCCTTAAGGGGTCCTACGACCCCTTAAGGCACACTTGAGCATTCCAATGTGTCAAAAGGGGTCAGGGGGACTCCCTAGCTGTCCTAACACATACTAGGACCCCTAGGCAGTCCCCGTGACCCCTTTTGACACATTGGAATGCTCAAGTGTGTCTTAAGGGGTCCTTTTGACTCCCTAGGGTTCCTAACGCTTGATAAGGCATACTAGGACCCCTAGGGATTCATCGTGAGCCCTTTTGACACATTGCAACACTCTAGTGTGTCTTAAGGGGTCGAAGGACCCCTTAAGACACACTAGAGCATTCCAATGTGTCAAAAGGGGTCACGGGGACTCCCTAGGTGTCCTAGTATGCATTAGGACCCTTAGGGAGTCCCCCTGACCCCTTTTGACACATTGAAACACTCAACTATGCCTTAAGGGGTTGTAGGACCCCTTAAGGCACACTTGAGCATTCCAATGTGTCAAAAGGAGTCACGGGGACTCCCTAGGTGTCCTAACGCATGATAAAGTGTAAAAGGACCCCCTAAGGAGTCCCTGTGACCCCTTTTGACACATTGGAATGCTCAAGTGTGCCTTAAGGGGTCCTACGACCCCTTAAGGCTCACTTGAGCATTCCAATGTGTCAAAAGGGGTCACAAGGACTGCCTGGGTGTCCTAGTACATGTTAGGACCCCTAAGGAGTCCCCCTGACCCCTTTTGACACATTGGAATGCTCAAGGGTGCCTTAAGGGGTCGTAGGACCCCTTAAGACACACTTGAGCATTCCAATGTGTGAAAAGGGGTCATGGGGACTCCTTAGGAGTTCTAGTACACTTTATCACATGTTAGGACACCTAGGGAGTCCCCGTGACCCCTTTGGACACATTGGAATGCTCAAGTGTGCCTTAAGGGGTCGTAGGACCCCTTACGACACACTTGAGCATTCTAATGTGTGAAAACGGGTCACGGGGACTCCTTAGGGGTCCTAGTATGCTTTATCATGTGTTTGGACACCTAGGGAGTCCCTGTGACCCCTTTTGACACATTGGAATGCTCAAGTGTGCCTTAACGACCCCTTAAGGCACACTTGAGCATTCCAATTTGTCAAAAGGGGTCACGGGGACTCCCTAGGTGTCCAAATGCGTGATAAAGCATACTAGGACCCCTAAGGGGTCCCCATGACCCCTTTTGACACATTGCAATGCTCAAGTGTGTCTTAAGGGGTCGAAGGACCCCTTAAGACACACTAGAGCATTCCAATGTGTCAAAAGGGATCACGGGGACTCCTTAGGAGTCCTAGTACACATTAGGACCCTTAGGGAGTCAACCTGACCCCTTTTGACACAGTGGAATGCTCAAGTGTGCCTTAAGGGGTTGTAGGACCCCTTAGGGCACACTTGAGCATTCCAATGTGTCAAAAGGAGTCACAGGGACTCGCTAGGTGTCCTAACACGTGATAAAGCGTACGCGTTAGGACACCTAGGAAGTCCCCGTCACCCCTTTTGACACATTGGAATGATCAAGTGTGCCTTAAGGGGTCCTATGACCCCTTAAGGCACACTTGAGCTTTCCAATGTATCAAAAGGGGTCACGGGGACTCCCTGGGTGTCCTAGTACGCATTTGGACCCCTAAGGAGTCCCCCTGAACCCTTTTGACACATTGGAATGCTCAAGGGTGCCTTAAGGGGTCGTAGGACCCCTTAAGACACACTTGATCATTCCAATGTGTGAAAAGGGGTCACGGGGACTCCTTAGGGGTCCTAGTATGCTTTATCACGCGTTAGGACACCTAGGGAGTCCCCGTGACCCCTTTTGACACATTGGAAAGCTCAAGTATGCCTTAAGGGGTCGTAGGACCCCTTAAGACACACTTGAGTGTTCCAATGTGTGAAAAGGGGTCATGGGGACTCCTTAGGGGTCCTAGTATGCTTTATCACATGTTAGGACACCTAGGGAGTCCCCGTGACCCCTTTTGACATATTGAAATGATCAAGTGTGCCTTAAGGGGTCATAGGACCACTTAAGACACACTTGAGTGTTCCAATATGTGAAAAGGGGTCACGAGGACTCCTTAGGGGTCCTAGTACACTTTCTCACACATTAGGACACCTAGGGAGTCACCGTGACCCCTTTTGACACATTGGAATGCTCAAGTGTGCCTTAAGGGGTCGTAGGACCCCTTAAGGCACACTTGAGCATTCCAATGTGTCAAAAGGGGTCACGGGGACTCCCTAGGTGTCCTAATGTGTGATAAAGTGTACTAGGACCCCTAAGGAGTCCCTGTGACCACTTTTGACACATTGCAATGCTCAAGTGTGTCTTAAGGGATCGAAGGACCCCTTAAGACACACTTGAGCATTGCAATGTGTCAAAAGGGGTCATGATGACTCCCTAGGGGTCCTAGTACGCTTTATCACGCGTTAGGACCCCTAGGGAGTCCCCGTGAACCCTTTTGACACAATGGAATGCTGAAGTGTGTCTTAAGGGGTTCTACGACCCCTTATGACACACTAGAGCATTCCAATGTGTCAAAAGGGGTCATGATGATTCCCTAGGTGTCCAAATATGCTTTGTCACATGTTAGGACACCTAGGGAGTCCCCGTGACCCCTTTTGAGACATTGGAACACTCAAGTGTGCCTTAAGGGGTCGTAGGACCCCTTAAGACACACTTGAGCATTCCAATGTGTGAAAAGGGGTCACGAGGACTCCTTAGGGGTCCTTGTATGCTTTATCACGCATTAGGACACCTAGGGAGTCCCCGTGACCCCTTTTGACACATTAGAATGCTCAAGTGTGCCTTAAGGGGTCCTATGATCCCTTAAGGCACACTTGAGCAGTTCAATGTGTCTAAAGGGGTCATGGGGACTCCCTAGGTGTCCTAACACATGATAAAGTGTAATAGGACCCTTAAGGAGTCCCCGTGACCCCTTTTCACACATTGGAATGCTCAAGTGTGTTTTAAGGGGTCGTACGACCCCTTAAGGCACACTTGAGCATTCCAATGTGTCAAAAGGGTCTTGGGGACTCCCTAGGTGTCCTAACACGTGATAAAGTGTACTAGGACCCCTAGGGAATCATTGTGACCCCTTTTGACACATTGGAATGCTCTAGTGTTTCATAAGGGGTTGTAGGACCCCTTAAGACACACTTCAGCATTCCAATGTGTCAGAAGGGGTCACGGGGACTCCCTAGGGGTCCTAACATGTGATAAAGCATACTAGGACCCCTAGGGAGTCATCGTGACCCTTTTTGACACATTACAATGCTCAATTGTGTCTTAAGGGGTCCTTCAACCCCTTAAGACACACTTGAGCATTGCAATGTGTCAAAAGGGGTCACGAGGACTCCTTAGGGGTCCTAGTACGCTTTGTCACATGTTAAGACCCCTAGGGAGTCCCTGTGACCCCTTTTGACACATTGGAATGCTCAAGTGTGCCTTAAGGGGTCCTACGACCCCTTAAGGCACACTTGAGCATTCCAATGTGTCAAAAGGGGTCACAGGTACTCCCTCGGTGTCCTAACGCGTGATAAAGCATACTAGGACCCCTAAGGAGTCCTCGTGACCCCTTTTGACACATTGCAATGCTCAAGTGTGTCTTAAGGGGTCGAAGGACCCCTCAAGACACACTTGAGCATTGCAATGTGTCAAAAGGGGTCATGATGACTCCGTAGGGGTCTTAGTATGCTTTATCAAGCGTTAGGACCCCTAGGGAGTCCCCGTGACCCCTTTTGACATATTGGAATGCTCAAGTCTTCCTTAAGGAGTCGTAGCACCCCTTAAGACACACTTGAGCATTCCAATATGTCAAAAGGGGTCACGGGGACTCCTTAGGGGTCCTAGTATGCTTTATCACGCGTTAGGACACCTCGGGAGTCCCCATGACCCCTTTTGACACATTGGAATGCTCAAGTGTGCCTTAAGGTGTCCTACGATCCCTTAAGGCACACTTGAGCATTCCAATGTGTCAAAAGGGGTCACGGGGACTCCCTAGGGGTCCTAACATGTGATAAAGCGTACTAGGACCCCTAAGGAGTCCCTGTGACCCCTTTTGACACATTGCAATGCTCAAGTGTGTCTTAAGGGGTCGAAGGACCCCTTAAGACACACTTGAGTGTTGCAATGTGTCAAAAGGGGTCATGGGGACTCCCTAGGTGTCCTAACATGTGATAAAGCGTACTTGGACCCCTAGGGAATCATCCTGACCCCTTTTGACACACTGGAATGCTCTAGTGTGTCATAAGGGGTCGTAGGATCCCTTAAGACACACTTGCGCATTCTAATTTGTCAAAAGGGGTCACAGGGACTCCCTAGGGGTCCTAACACATGATAAAGTGTACTATGACCCCTAGGGAGTCATCGTGACCCCTTTTGACACATTGCAATGCTCAAGTGTGTCTTAAGGGGTCCTTCGACCTCTTAAGACACACTTGAGCATTGCAATCTATCAAAAGGGGTCACGGGGACTCCTTAGGGGTCCTAGTACGCTTTATCACACGTTAGGACCCCTAGGGAGTCCCGTGACCCCTTTTGACACATTGGAACGCTCAAGTGTGCCTTAAGGGGCTTAAGGCACACTTGAGTGTTCCAATGTGTCAAAAGGGCTCACAGGGACTCCCTAAGTGTCCAAATGTGTGATAAAGTGTACTAGGACCCCTAAGGAGTCCCCATGACCCCTTTTGACACATTGCAATGCTCAAGTGTGTCTTAAGGGGTTGAGGGACCCCTTAAGACACTTGAGCATTGCAATGTGTCAAAACGGGTCATGATGACTCCCTAGGGGTCCTAGTACACTTTATCAGGCGTTAGGACCCCTAGGGAGTCCCCGTGACCCCTTTTGACACATTGGAATGCTCAAGTGTTCCTTAAGGGGTTGTAGGACTGCTTAAGACACACTTGAGCATTCCAATGTGTGAAAAGGGGTCACGGGGACTCCTTAGGGGTCCAAGTACACTTTATCATGTGTTAGGACACCTAGGGAGTCCCCATGACCCTTTTTGACACATTGCAATGCTCAAGTGTGTCTTAAGGGGTCCTAGTATGCTTTATCACATGTTAGGACCCATAGGGAGTCCCCGTGACCCCTTTTGACACATTGGAATGCTCAAGTGTGCCTTAAGGGATCATAGGATCCCTTAAGGCACACTTGAGCATTCCAATGTGTCAAAAGGGGTCACGGGGACTCCCTAGGTGTCCTAATGGATGATAAAGCATACTAGGACCCCTAAGGAGTCCCTCTGACCCCTTTTCACACATTGGAATGCTCAAGTGTGTCTTAAGGGTTCCTACGACCCCTTAAGGAACACTTGAGCATTCCAATGTGTCAAAAGGGGTCACGGGGACTCCCTAGGGGTCCTAACGCATGGTAAAGCACACTAGGACCCCTAGGGAGTCATCGTGACCCCTTTTGACACATTACAATGCTCAAGTGTGTCTTAAGGGGTCCTTCGACCCCTTAAGACACACTTGAGCATTGCAATGTGTCAAAACGGGTCACGGGGACTCCTTAGGGGTCCTAGTATAATTTATCACATGTTAGGACACCTAGGGAGTCCCCGTGACCCCTTTTGACACATTGGAATGCTCAAGTGTGCCTTAAGGGGTCGTAGGACCCCTTAAGGCACACTTGAGTGTTCCAATGTGTCAAAAGGGGTCACGGGGACTCCCTAGGTGTCCTAACGTGTGATAAAGCATACTAGGACCCCTAAGGAGTCCCCGTGATCCATTTTGACACTTTGCAATGCTCAAGTGTGTCTTAAGGGGTCGAAGGACCCGTTAAGACACACTTGAGCATTGCAATGTGTTAAAATGGGTCACGATGTCTCCCTAGGGGTCCTTGTATGCTTTATCATGTGTTAGGACCCATGGGGAGTCCCTGTGACCCCTTTTGACACATTGGAATGCTGAAGTGTGTCTTAAGGGGTCTTACGACCCCTCATGACACACTATAGCATTTCAATGTGTCAAAAGGGGTCATGATGATTCCCTAGGGGTCCTAGTATGCTTTATCACATGTTAGGACACCTAGGGAGTCCCCGTGACCCCTTGTGACACATTAGAATGCTCAAGTGTGCCTGAGGGGGTCCTAACACATGATAAAGCATACTAGGACCCTTAGGGAATCATCGTGACCTCTTTTGACACATTGGAATGCTCTAGTGTGTCATAAGGGGTCGTAGGACCCTTTAAGACACACTTGAGCATTTGAATGTGTCAAAAGGTGTCACAGGGACTCCCTAGAGGTCCTAACTCATGATAAGGTGTACTAGGACCCCTAGGTAGTCATCGTGACCCCTTTTGACACATTAGAACACTCAAGTGTGTCTTAAGGGGTCACTATGACTCCCTAGGGGTCCTAGTACGCTTTATCACGCATTAGGAACCCTAGGGAGTCAAAAGGACCCCTTGTGACACACTTGAGCATTCCAATGTGTCAAAAGGGGTCACAGGGACTCCCTAGGTGTCCTAACACATGATAAAGCATACTAGGACCCCTAGGGAATCATCATGACCTCTTTTGACACCTCGTGACCCCTAGGGAGTCCCCATGACCCCTTATCACACGTTAGGACCCCTAGGGAGTCTCTCTGCCTCCAGTGAACTATTCTTCAAAGCGTCCATTTTTGCATAGCTAGGGTTTACGACACCTGTAAAAGGCACATTTAATACAAAGATTTAGCCGACCACGTTAGTACATATATAATATACATTATATATATCATATGCCTCTTTTTTATAAATATTATATACATAAATATATGTAAAAGTTCAATTGTTTTCATTTGCTCCCGCCATTTTTTCATCAGTCGGGAAATATCAGGTACCCGATATTTTTGAGTACCCAATTTTTGCCAGGCAATATTTGACAAAAATATTCCCTGTCCCCATAGAGCAGACAATCACGGGATTTTATACTTTTTTCACGTGTTGCAAAACAAAAAATGTGATTTGGGGACCATTGTTTGATTTTTATCGACTTGTGGTTTCACCATGGGAAGCACCAGTCGTCGAAAGGCTAAACATAAGAGGAAGCTGACAGATGATGAAATTCAAGCATATAGGGAAAAAGATAAGGAAAATCACCGAAGAAGGAGAGAAGGTATGTTAACCATTAATCAAGGTGAACCCGTAAATGTAGTTGTAAGTGAAGAGGATGTTCAATTTGAAAATGCACAGATGGAGATTGAAAATGTAGACTTTGGGAATGAAAATGTTGCACAAGAACGACATGAATGTTATACATCTCCAAATTATATGCGAAATGAAGTCCCTTGTAATAAAGATAATCAATCTTCAAATTTGGGGCTTTCAAAAACACCTAAATGGTTAATTGAAATTGAGGAGAGCATTATGAATAATTGGGAAGGAAAGAGGTCACATAGAACCATTAGGTTGTGGGCTTCAAGACTTTATGATCAATTTTTTCAAAACAAGACATTGGTTGGGAAATGTCAAATTTTTGTGCAGTTGTTAAAGATGCAAAAGATGAGACATGTGCTTGTGAAATTGAAGATTCATGTGAACAAAAAAATGGAGAGAAATGCCATTGTTGTGAAAAATCTTTTCAATGCTCTCAATAACATTGGGAAGACTAGCAGAGAAAAAGATAAGAGAGTTGCTCGGAGGGTTATTACAACCTCCTTAGTAAGTCATCAGTTGAGAAAGGCTCGTTTGATGAGACAAACTTGTGTTGACTTCAATATAGACCGTAAAACTTTGGGTAGAGCACTTACAAGAAGAGAAAGACTTGATGATCCGCTTCAAATTGATACATGGGCTTATGGTGGGAGACTTCCACGTTTCGATAAGAAGCTAACAGACATTGTCAAGGATGAAATTCAACAATTTTGGGATGCTAACTCAATAGTGTCACCAAATGTGAAGGATGTCTTGAAGTTGAGAGTTGGCAATCGAGACCGCACTCCACATCCTAAACATTATGTGGAGGTAAGTCAAACAATGTTGTATAAAAAATTTTGTGAGACACATCCAACATTGAAAATATCACACAGGTCTTTTGAATCCATGAAGCCATTTTATTGTGTACCCCTTAAGATTCGAAATACATGTTGTTGCAAATATCATGTTGAGTTTTCAATGCATCATGAATTATTATGGTCCATTCGTTCTAAATTGCATACTAATGAAATGCTAGAGGATTGTGGTGCAAGTGGTCTTCCCAAATCATCAAGAGACTTGCTAGATCAATTTTTATGTCATAGAGATGATGGTTGTTTATTTTATAAAAAAAATTGCTTAAATGCCAAGTGCTCAGAATGTGGTAGCTTGTCCAAGTTTAGAACATGTTTTCATGAGGGTTTGGAACACAATTTTTGAAAGACACTCGTCCAAAAAAAGGTATATGAAACAATGAAATATACATTGAAGAGTGGAGGTGAAGGCTCTAGATGTGAGTTAGTTGCAAAAGAATACAATGTTGTTGATTTTATCTCAGATTTCAAGAAAAATCTTTTTTACAAGTATGCAAGGCATAGTCACAGGTCTCAATGGTTGGATCAACAATTCAGGACATGTAAGGACACTTTCCCATTGGAACTATTATATCCATTGTAGACTTTGCGGAGAACTTTACATTGCAGCCCCAAAATGAGACTCAAGCTCAATATTACAATTCGATTCAGGTTGCTATTTTTGTACACATCACATATAGACATTCCCCTGATAGCACAAAAGATGAGAGAAAGATAATCAGAGAGTACCATTTTTATATGAGCGATGACAGGTCTCACTCTCATGAGTTTGTTCAACATTGTTTCCAGAACTATTTTGACTTCTTGTAGGAAAATGGTATTGCTATGGATAGGCATCTCATTTGGTCGGATAATTGCACTGGTCAATTTAAGAATGCCAGAATGTTTTATTGGTTGTGTAGAATGCATGTGGAGAGAGGTGTACCTCATATTGGGAGTTTTTTTGAGTCAGGGCATGGGAAAGGGGAGCATGACGGAGCAGGTGCATGTGTCAAGAGAGCTCTAGTTAAGGAGCAATTGAGGATTTCAGGTGTTGTACTTCTTGATGCTTGTTCTATTGTTGATTGGTGTACTTTAGCATTGTCACAGGGGGGGACTCTTGATTCTACAGTGCGTAGATTCTTTTGGTTGGTTGAGGAGGGAACTATAGGAGATAGATTGGATTGTCAAATAGTCAAAGACTCTTCAAAAATGCATTCATTCTGAAGCTCCAATAGTAGTACATGGACCATTTGGATACAAGAGTTGGCTTGTTTTTGCCCCATGTGTTTTCAGTATGATTGGGATCATTGCGAGTCAAGTGAGTGGGTGGATACATGGGTTCCACAGTATCTGACTCCTTTATCTTTGACACTCTCTATAAGAAATGATGACATGGACACTTCAGTTGACTATGACCATCTTTCAGATCTTTTGAAGCTAGGAGATGTTTTTGCATTGGTTGCACCGCAGGGGAATGATGAGAGGTTAGATTATTGGTTAGCACATTGTGTACAAGGTAAACAAAAGCTTGTACAACCGATGACAGATGTTGATGGGTTCACATATCCTACTGGTTCAGTTGTTGTTGCGGGAACATGGCTGTGAACATACATGATTAGAAAGAATGGAGTTCCTGCATTTGAAGACTATGAGAAGCACAAAACTATTCTTATGTATTCACACCTTGTTATAGCAACAAAAGTCAAGTTGTCAAAGCATCAAGGAAGACCAAAGACAAAAGAACTTTGGACTATTACTATTGCTAATCATGAAGCACTATTGGAGACCCTGAAACAAAGAGATGACCCTTTAGGAACACTTGACTAGGTAATAAGTTAACTTAGTGCATTATTTTCTAAGTTTGTTAAGCTTAATTTCAATACATTAATTTGACCTTTCTTAGAATGTATTTTGAGTCAATAAACTTGGTTTTGTATGTGGAATGTAACTTGTGCAGGAGCGCCTATGAAGACACCTATGGTCACCATGGATCCAATTAGAGATAGAAGGACAAAAGGATCCTTAATGGTTAATTGAGATCTTTTGAAGCCTATAATGGCAATTTGTAACAATCAATTTGATTTAAAAGTTAAATGTCCTAAAACTCTTCATAAGGACTTATGACCAAAATCATGTATGGGTGGCCAATAGTGCCAAGAAGAGATCTTACATGTCATATACTTATGTCATTTGCATGGTTTGAATTCTTACATGTTTGATTGTTGTTTGTAATGCTTTAAGGATATTATTTTTTATCAAATTTAACAAGCTTAATCATGATTAATTTCACAGTTCAAATTTCAAACATACCACTAACAGTCAGTTGAAAGTGGCTTGTATCTCAGACCTCGTGAGAGGTATTGACAAACTGTCAAGTGCTACGGGATCATGTTTTTGAGATCTACAATAACCTCTCTCAATTTTGGGCAATTTGACTTCATTTGTATTTGGCAAGGCGATCTCAGTCGATGCCAAAACTTGCAGTGAGGGTCAGTTGAAAGTGGCTCAACAGTGTATCTTTAAAACCATCTGACCTGGCATCGAACCATCTACTCCATCGACTCCAGTTGGCTAGGTAAATGCCAGTGACAACCCCATTCTACCCACAAAGTCAAGAAAATGCTCGCGACCACGCTTGACCCAAGTGACCCCAAGGTGCACTAAGCACGATTGGGAAGTGATCTTCTGGGGCTCATATCTCAGACCTCGTGAGAGCTATTGACAAACTATTAGGTGCTACAAAATAGTTTTTTCAAGGTCTACAATAACCTCTCTCGATTTTGGGCGATTCAACTTCATTTGCATTTGGCAAGGCGATCTCAGTCGATGCTAAAACTTATAGTGAGGGTCAGTTGAAAGTGTCTTAGCAACATATCTTTCAAACCATCTGACCTGGCATCAAACTGTCTACTCCATTAGATCTGGTTGACTGGGTAAATTCTAGTGACAACCCCATTCTACCCATAGAGTCACGAAAATGCTCGCAACCACGCTCGACCCAAGTGACCCCAAGGTGCACTATGCACGATTGGGCAGCAATCTTCTAGGGCTGGTATCTCATACCTCGTGAGAGCTATCGACAAACTATTAGGTGCTACAAGATAGTGTCTTTGAGGTCTACAATAACCTCTCTTAGTTTTGGGTGATTCGACTTCATTTGCATTTGGCAAGGTGATCTCAGTCGATGCCAAAACTTGCAGTGAGGGTCAGTTCAAAGTGGCTCAGCAGTGTATCTTTCAAACCATCTGACCTGGCATCGAACCATCTACTCCATCGGCTCCGGTTGGCCAGGTAAATGCTAGTGACAACCCCATTCTACCCACAGAGTCACGGAAAGGCTCGCGACCATGCTCGACCCAAGTGACCCCAAGATGCACTAAGCATGATTGGGCAGTGATCTTCTGGGGCTCGTATCTCGGACCTCGTGAGAGCTATTGACAAACTATCTAGTGCTACGGGATCATTTTTTTGAGGTATACAATAACCTCTCTCAGTTTTGGGCCATTCGACTTCATTTGCATTTGGCAAGGCAATCTCAGTCGATGCTAAAACTTGCAGTGAGGGTCAGTTGAAAGTGGCTCAGTAGCGTATCTTTCAAATCATCCCACCTGGCATCGAACCGTCTACTCCATCAGCTCTGGTTGGCTGAGTAAACGCTAGTGACAACCCCATTCTACCCATAGAGTCATTAAAATGCTCGCGACCACGCTCGACCCAAGTGACCCCAAGGTGCACTAAGCATGATTGGGCAGCGATCTTCTGGGGCTCGTATCTCAGACCTCGTGAGAGCTATCGACAAAATATTAGGTTCTATGGGATTGTGTTTTTGAGGTCTAAAATAACCTCTCTCAGTTTTGGGCGATTTGACTTCGTTTGCATTTCGCAAGGCAATCTCAGTCGATGCCAAAACTTGCAGTGAGGGTGAGTTGAAAGTGGCTCAGCAGTGTATCTTTCAAACCGTCTGACCTGGAATCGAACCGTCTACTCCATTGGCTCTGGTTGGCTGGGTAAATGCCAGTGACAACCCCATTCTACCCACAGAGTCACGAAAATGCTCGCGACCACGCTCGACCCAAGTGACCCCAAGGTGCACTAAGCACGATTGGGCAGTGATCTTCTGGGGCTCGTATCTTGTACCTCATGAGAGCTATCAAAAAAATGTCAGGTGTTTCGAGATTGTGTTTTCGAGGTCTACAGTAACCTCTCTCGATTTTGGGCAATTTGACTTTGTTTGCATTTGGCAAGGTGATCTCAGTCGATGCCAAAACTTGCAATGAGGGTCAGTTGAAAGTGGCTCAGTAGTGTATCTTTCAAACCGTCTGACCTGGCATCGAACTGTCTGCTCCATCAGCTTCGATTGGCTAGGTAAACGCTAGTGACAACCCCATTCTACCCATAGAGTCACGAAAATGCTCGCGACCACGCTCGACGCAAGTGACCCCAAGGTGCACTAAGCACAATTGGGCATTGATCTTCTGGGACTCATATCTTGGACCTCGTGAGAGCTATCAACAAACTATTAGGTGCTACGGGATCATGTTTTTGAGGTCTACAATAACCTCTCTCAGTTTTGGGTGATTCGACTTCATTTGCATTTGGCAAGGCGATCTCAATCGATGCCAAAACTTGCAGTGAGGGTCAGTTGAAAGTGGCTCAGTAGTGTATCTTTCAAACCATCTGACCTGGCATCAAACCATCTACTCCATCAGCTTCGGTTGGCCAAGTAAACACCAGTGACAACCCCATTCTACCCACAGAGTCACGAAAACTCTCACGAACACACTCGACCCAAGTGACCCCAAGGTGCACTAAGCACGATTGGGCAGCGATCTTCTGTGGCTTGTATCTCAGACCTCGTGAGAGCTATCGAAAAACTATTAGGTGCTATGGGATCATGTTTTTGAGGTCTACAATAAACTCTCTCAGTTTTGGGCCATTCAACTTCATTTGTATTTGGCAACGCGATCTCAGTCGATGCCAAAACTTGCAGTGAGGGTCAGTTGAAAGTGGCTCAGTAGCGTATCTTTCAAACCGTCCCACTTGGCATCGAACCATCTACTCCATCAACTCTGGTTGGCCTGGTAAACACCAATGACAACCCCATTGTACCCATAGAGTCACGAAAATGCTCGCGACCACGCTCGACCCAAGTGACCCCAAGGTGCACTAAGCATGATTGGGCAGTGATCTTCTCAGGCTCGTATCTCAGACCTCGTGAGAGCTATTGACAAACTATCAAGTGCTACAGGATCATGTTTTTGAGGTCTACAATAACCTCTCTCAATTTTTGGCGATTCGACTTCGTTTGCATTTGGCAAGGCGATCTCAGTCGATGCCAAAACTTCCAGTGAGGGTCAGTTGAAAGTGGCTCAGCAGTGTATCTTTCAAACCGTCTGACCTAGCATTGAACCATCTACTCCATTGGCTCCGGTTGGCTAGGTAAATGCCAATGACAACCCCATTCTATCCATAGAGTCACAGAAACGCTCGCGACCACGCTCGACCCAAGTGACCCCAAGGTGCACTAAGCACAATTGGGCAGTGATCTTCTGGGGCTCGTATCTCAAACCTCATGAGAGCTATCGACAAACTATTAGGTGCTACAAGATCATGTTTTCAAGGTCTACAATAACCTCTCTCAATTTTTGGCGATTCGACTTCGTTTGCATTTGGCAAGGCAATCTCAGTCGATGCCAAAACTTGCAGCTAGGGTCAATTGGAAGTGGCTCAGCAGCATATCTTTCAAACCGTCCAACCTGGCATCAAACTGTCTACTCCATCGGCTCCGGTTGGTAGGGTAAATGCCATTGACAACCCCATTCTACCCACAAAGTCACGGAAATGCTCGCGACCATGCTCGACCCAAGTGACCCCAAGGTGCACTAAGCATGATTGGGTAGCGATCTTCTGGGGCTCGTATCTCGGACCTCATGAGAGCTATTGACAAACTATCAAGTGCTATTTGATCATGTTTTCAATTTCTACAATAACCTCTCTCAATTTTTGGCGATTCAACTTCGTTTGCATTTGGAAAGGCGATCTCAGTCGATGCCAAAACTTGTAGTGAGGGTCAGTTGAAAGTGGCTCAGCAGCGTATCCTTAAAACCATCCAACCTAGCATCAAACCATCTACTCCATCAGCTCCGGTTGGCTAGGTAAATACCAGTGACAACCCCATTCTACCCATAGAGTCACAGAAATGCTCGTGACCACGCTCGACCCAAGTGACCCCAAGGTGCACTAAGCATGATTGGGCAGTGACCTTCTGGGGCTCATATCTCAGACCTCATGAGAGATATCAACAAATTGTTAGGTGCTATAGGATAGTGTCTTTGAGGTCTACAATAACCTCTCTTAGTTTTGGGCGATTCGACTTCGTTTGCATTTGGCAAGGCGATCTCAGTCGATGCCAAAACTTGCAGTGAGGGTCAGTTGAAAGTGGCTCAGTAGCGTATCTTTCAAACCGTATGAGCTAGCATCAAACCATCTACTCCATCAGCTCTGGTTGGATGGGTAAATGCTAGTGACAACTCCATTCTACCCACAAAGTCACGAAAACACTCGCGACCACGCTTGACCCAAGTGAACCCAAGGTGCACTAAGCATGATTGGGCAGCGATCTTCTGGGGCTCATATCTCAGACCTCGTGAGAGCTATTGACAAACTGTTAGGTGCTATAAGATCATGTTTTTGAGGTCTACAATAACCTCTCTCAATTTTGGGTGATTCAACTTCATTTGCATTTGGCAAGGCGATCTCAATGGATGCCAAAACTTGCAGTGAGGGTCAGTTGAAAGTGGCTCAGCAGCATATCTTTCAAACCATCTGACCTGGCATTGAACCATCTACTCCATCAGCTCTAATTAGCTAGGTAAATTCCAGTGACAACCCCATTCTACCCACAGAGTCACAGAAATGCTCGCGACCATGCTCGACCCAAGTGACCCCAAGGTGCACTAAGCACGATTGGGCAGCGATCTTCTGGGGCTCGTATGTCAGACCTTGTGAGAGCTATCAATAAACTGTCAGGTGCTACAAGATCATGTTTTTGAGGTCTACAATAACCTCTCTCAATTTTGGGTGATTCGACTTCGTTTGCATTTGGCAAGGCGATCTCAGTCGATGCCAAAACTTGCAATGAGGGTCAGTTGAAAGTGGCTCAGCATCGTATCTTTCAAACTATCCAACCTGGCATCGAACCGTCTACTCCATCAGCTCCAGTTCACCAGGTAAATGCTAGTGACAACCCCATTCTACCCACAGATTCATGAAAATGCTCGTGACCACGCTCGACCCAAGTGACCCCAAGGTGCACTAAGCATGATTGGGCATTGATCTTTTGGGGCTCGTATCTCAGACCTCGTGAGAGCTATTGAAAAACTATTAGGTGCTACGAGATCATGTTTTTGAGGTCTACAATAACCTCTCTCAATTTTGGATGATTCGACTTCATTTGCATTTGGCAAGGTGATCTCAGTCGATGCCAAAACTTGCAGTGAGGGTCAGTTGAAAGTGGCTCAGCAGCGTATCTTTCAAACCATCTAACTTTCCATCAAACTGTCTGCTCCATCAGCTCTGGTTGGCCGGGTAAATGCTAGTGACAACCCCATTCTACCCACAGAGTCACGGAAATGCTCGCGACCACGCTCAACCCAAGTGACCCCAAGGTGCACTAAGCATGATTGGGCAGAAATCTTCTGGGGCTCATATCTCAGACCTTGTGAGAGCTATTGACAAACTATCAGGTGCTACAAGATTGTGTTTTCGAGATCTACAATAACCTCTCTCAATTTTGGGCGATTCAACTTCGTTTGCATTTGGCAAGGTGATCTCAGTCAATGCCAAAACTTGCAGTGAGGATCAGTTGAAAGTGGCTCAGCATCGTATCTTTCAAACCGTTTGACCTGGCATCAAACCGTCTACTCCATCAGCTCCGGTTGGCTGGGTAAATGCTAGTGACAACCCCATTCTACCCACAGAGTCATGGAAACACTCGTGACCACACTCGACCCAAGTGACCCCAAGGTGCACTAAGCACGATTGGGCAGCGATCTTTTCGATTGTTGGATTCATAGAGGACTGGGACTATATCAGTGGGAAACTCAAGAGAAATTTTCAATACCAAGCTGATGATGCCTTTATGATGCATGATAATGTAGTTCTTTGTGTTGACATTAGTCATGATTCAGAGATATTGGCTTCAGGTTCACAGGGTGGGAAAATTGAGGAGGACATGCTCGCAATTGAATCCCAAAATACATATGTATGATGGCTTCGACAAAATATTTATTGGTGTCACTTGCATGAAGCGGTATGTTTGTGGAGAGCCAAAAATGACACGCTCTAGTTATAGCACCAAGTGTCCAATCAAAACATAGACACATTAACACTTGTGTTGCAATAAGATCCAGATGGCACTATTCAATAAATTAGTCCCTTCGTGTCTATCTCATGTTTATGAATAGATGTTTGTAAGCCTTTATTGCTTTCAGGTTAAAAGCATTATCATTTATAGTTTAGTTGATTCATTGTAAATCCTGCATGGGGAGTTGTACTCGGATAATTCAAAGGGCACTTACGCTTCTCAATAGCGAAGTGACCCAACTATTGGTGTTGGTTGAGTCTTTTTATTTGGGCTTTAAAGGTCATTTTGTAAGCGTTTATTTCGAAGACAAATCTATTCACCAACAAGAAGTTAAACCTCAAACATAATAAGCTCCATGAACAGGGTATTCCAGAGTAAAGAAAAACAAATGTAACTTCAACAAGATATAATTTAAATCATAATGATAATCATAGTCAAGATATAACTTCACCATTCAATTCCACAAACATGAATAATAAATATGTATATACAAAAGATGACACAAATATAACATATAAATGAATATGTTCTATATATGTATCAAATGTATCAAAAGTATGTCCATATACAAATATGGCACATGCCATTTCAAAATGTCTACAAAATCAATGTTTTAAGGTGTACAATGTGGCATATATGCCATCTCAAAATGTGCCAAGTGTCATCTCTAAATGACCACAAAACTAAAACTGCATCCTATGTTGTAGGGGGATCATCAAAATGTAGCCTCTTTGAAGAAGTGTTGGGCTCTGATTGATCCTGCATAAAAAATGAGTTCAAACCAAAGTTAGATTGCTTACTTTATATGATTTGTATATATATATATATATATATATATATATATATATATATATATATATATATATATATATATATATATATATATATATATATATATATATATATATATATATATATATATATATATATATATATATATATATATATATATATATATATATATATATATATATAATTCATAATTTTCAAACACTAATTTAATTAAAATTATAACTGAATACAAATAAATTTGTACCTAGTCTCTTGATCGCCTACCATGATCATGTGTCCTAACATAAGTCCTGGGTAGTGAAGGGACCATGCCAACAATACCAACTCTGACCTATAAATATATATTTGCAATAATGAGATTAGTAGACTGGTGTAACATAGAGTAATAAATCTACAAAATAGGATGATAGCATAATAAAATTACAAATTGATTGAACTAAAATTAAAACTTACATCTGGTGATCCCTCCTATGGAATAGTGGGCTAGGTCAACAAAGAAACAAAAGATTCTCATGGGACCTCCCTCATAGTTGGAGTAACCTATGAGAGTAAAAAGATTGTCAATTATATATCAATGTACTTCATCATAGCAACCCTAGTTACAAAATACAAATAACAATATGTAAAATTCTACGTACAATCAGGCTATCACTCCGAATCGAGATGCCTGTAAGCCTACACCGCCGAACCGGTGTCGGGACATCATCAATAGCCACACTCTATACAATAAAGTGCAAGTAAAATATTTATTACTACACACAAGTGGCATACATATGCATGCATAATTAATCTTAAACAATTAACTACCTTTTCTTTGTCGACACCTGATGAAGGAACCCCCTCACGCCCCCCACTGACGTTGGTTGTAGCCTACAAGAACACAATAAGATGATAATATATATTAGTAAATGTATGAATTGTTTTGCTCTAATTGATAGAGATTTAAGCATGTACACCAAATGATATAAAAAAAAGTAATGGGTTCATAATTTATAATATACCGTATAGTCATCAAGGCCAAATGAAATGGCCGAAAGTGTGGACTCATCCACCTGTCTCACCTCCTCCTGTGTCATCAATTGAACATAAATGGAAAAAATATAAACACATAAGTGCATGCAATCATTAAAACTAATCTAAATAAATAAATTATTTTTAAATTAAATAAGTCATGTGACAAATTTATTTATAATGTTTACTCTTATCGTATCAATAGGAGTCAATGGCTCTACGTGCACCTCTTGAGCACTCTCATGAGATGTAGATGCTCCATGAGGTGTTGCAGCCTTTGCAGTAGCCTCTCTTGTATCTCCCTCATTAATATCATGAAACTGATATATATCAGAATCAGTAAGCAGTTCGAGGCACATATGCCTGCACATAATGCACGTATGGGGCTCGCATACATGTGAACTCCGACAAGATGTCGATGCGTTAGCAGCATCCACAGGAGGCAACACTGACCTAGTCTGTGTGATCAACTGATCACTCAGTAAATGAATTGCTCTAATAGTTTGTTTAGCAGCCTCTCTAATGATATCAGGATGCTGCACTGAAGGAGGGGGTACAACATCAGTGGGAGGGACAAAGGTAGTGGCCTTTCAACGCTGGGAAGATGGCCTAGTCTGAGGAGCTCCTCTGCCTACGCCCATGTTGGGCCTCATACTCCAATAATCAACATGTTGACCAAGAACAAACTCAGCATACAATTTTTTAAGGAAATAAAATGGGACCTCCAAATTTCTATGTGGTGGTTTATCAAAAACCATCCACCAACAATCCCAAAAGTTTGTGCGCATTACTTCATTTGTGCACCATTTTATTGATAAATTGGGCTTTTTGGGGTCAACTGGTATTCCGATTTTAGGATCGACAAAAAGGGAAACTATATCTTCCTTAGTTATATTAAGGGTTGCAATCCCATCATGGTCAAGCCCGTCATCAAATTGGTCGTGCATATCATAACGCCAATGAAGAGCAGCATTATGTTGCTGCGTGAGTGTGTCAATATTTCCAACAATTGTATTTAGTGTGGTAAGCATGGGAGCTAATGTAGGTATATTTTGATACGTGTTTTGGAAACCTCGTATTGTGTTCAAATTTTCTTCTATCAAATCTTGTAAAGATTTAGGGTTTAGATATGGGGGATTGTTATTTGGAGGGTTATTTTCTTCATTGTTGTCAGCCATGCCTGATTAAATAAAAAACAAATCTAAGCTTCAAATATTATTACAAATATAAATACAAAACCCTATTTTTTAAAAAACACTACATTTACAATGAAAATGAAATAAATTAATAAAAATATACAATTAACTACTTACCAAATATGCTTGAAGTCGAATTTGACATTTTGAATATCAGGTATCTGAAAATATATCGGGTATCAAAAAACCACAGGTAGAAAATGATAAAATCGCTCTAGGAAATGAAGAATAGGGCTCGCGGGTGTGGGATATATGCCACAATTATCGAGTACCTAAAAATATTAGGTACCCGATAATATCAGGTACCCGATATTTTTGGGTACCTGATTAGGAATGTGCTTTGGTGGTAGGCTTGCCTAGGTGTACTGACACCCAAGCCTACTAAAAAGTCAACAAGCGCTTTCATGCGCTTTTGGACGAGTGAAAAGTGAATATTTTTCACATTGCCACTTTTTGGCCCCTCGTCTTCTTGCACATACCCACTTCCATTTAGGACTGGTTTAGCCCTCCAAGTTGGTGGTTTGGGGTGATGTCAAATACCTTGAATGGGTCTCTGGCATGTTTCTGGCTTTTTCCCCTATTCTACTCTATTTTCCACTTATTTCCAGCCTATTTCTAGCACCTGGCTCTATGAATTTGAGGTTCTTGACCTTAGGGTCAATGTCGACCTTTTGGGTAAAGGTTGACCTCCACCATGACCCAGGGTCCAAATTTCAAATTCCAAAGATTTTCAGATGTTGGGTTTCAGAAAGATTTATATCTTGCTTCCGGGTTGGCTGTTTCGGGCGTCGAAACAGTAAAATCTCAAATTATATTTAATTTAGGTCCACTTCTAATGGTATAGGCTTAATGAGAATTTAATTTTCCTATATTGGCCTCTTTAGAAGTTTGTGCCCTAAACTAGTATAAAAGGAATCCTTCTCCTCTCATTTCAACGCACCATATTCTCAATCAAGGATAAGCAAAAACCAATCAAGCATGCAAGACATCATTCAAGAATTTGATCATTCAAGTTATCCATTTAAGATCAAGGATTCAAGCATTCAAGCCTTTCAAGGGATTTGGTTCAAGCATTCAAGATTCATTATTCAAACCCTAGATCTATCCATCATGGTGGTGTGATCTTTCTTCAAGATCCTTTTTTCATCTTCACGATCTATTCATTATTCCTTCAAGGTGGATTCCAATCATACAATCATGGAGGTTTTCATTTACATTTATTAGTTTTGAGTACAAGCTTTTGTATTAACATACTTGTTTACATTTCAAATGTAATTGCATATCTATTGAATATCATAGCTTTGTTGTTAGATCTACTTCTACTACTTGCTATCATTCTCATTTCAATTCCATTTTAAGGTTGATTCCAAAGCGGGGTTTGACCAAGGAAAACCCCTCATCCAAAAAACAAAACCATTTTTCTTACAGGAACAGGTACAAAACAAAAAATTACAGTGCAGATCTGGATACCCTTTTCTGAAAACTTTTTGGATATGTGAACAGAATTTTCATTGGAACAACACAAGTCAAGGTCGACATAAAGGGGTTAAGGTCGACCTTTACCTAGATCAAGGTTGACCTTTCTCAAAAAAGGAAAAGATTTTTGGGTTTCCTCTATCTCTTCTTTCTTGTCCCAGACCCAATTGCACAATTTTCAGACAGTTAGTACATACACCAGAAAATAGCAATTTTCAAATCAACTGCCTTTCAAGGTAAGTGTTTATGTTTTATTAGTAGTATATGTCCACAACATTTTCCATCACACACCCTCACACATTAAACACACATAAAAAAATACAAATAGATATAAAAATATATATTTTTATATCTTACATTTTGGTGAACTTGCAATAGACAACTCTTTCTTTTTGGTGTTGGATGATTTGCATTCTTTCCTTAATATTATCTTAGATTAGTTTTCTTTTATGCTGATGCATTTTAAAAATTTAAAAACAAACAAAAAATTCTATATAATACAAATTTTTTTCTTTCATTTCATTTTTTATGAAGATTTTTAGGATGTTTTGGGGTGTGGCTATTTTCCATATTATTCTCCTTTTAGAATCTCTTTATTGTACTTATGATGTTTATGAGAGTATCATCCATTTCATTATGTTTTTCACTCTTCATATTTCACTTGCTTATGATATTGTGAGATTGACTAATACTAGTCTACCTACTTTCAAAACATTCATTAAGGGTTTGTGTGGCAGACTTATTACTCTTTTGGACTATGTGAAGAATTTGGTAGATGATACACCATCTCCTAATCTTCCTAATCCTAATCCTAACCTTCCTAATCTAGTTCCCAAACTTCCTAATCCTAATCATATCCTTCCTAATCCAATTCCTAACATTCCTAACATGCCTAGTTCTCCATTTGCTATTCCTAGTTCTTCCCACACTTATGATGAGGCTAAAACTATGGTTCATGATCCAGATGTGTAAGAATTCTTGGATTTACCTTCCCCTTATTATCCAATCCATGTTGATGTTTAAGGGAAGAAAAAAGAAACTTCTTCTAAACCTATCATTCCACCTTATACAACCTTTTCTCATGATCACAATAAACAATCACCTCCTAGAGAAGCTTTACAATATATATACACTACAGGGTATAATATGATGACTAAACAAGGTTATAAGTGTTAAGGGCTTGGTGTTAATGAGCATGGTATTAATTATCCGATTCATCTATCCCCTAAACAATATATTCATGGTCTTGGCTTTCTGCTATCTCAATTTAAGTTTGTTGAGATCCTTGCCCGCCTCTTCATGTTCTTCTTCGAAGACCTACCTTAGATTACCCTGATATGCCTCAAGATGTGGCTAACAAGGTGTATGTTTAGTTAATGAATTCCAAGAAAGAAATCTTTAAACCTATGGTAAAAGATTCTCTCTCCAAGAAAAAATGTCATTTTCACTATAGTAATACACATTTACTTGCTGATTGTGTGCATTTTAATTTGTATGTTGGAAAAAGATCTTCTTTAGGAATTATATCCCACTCTCGTGCAGTTTTACAATTCCTTCATAATTTTCATAAGGGGAATACCCCTCACTCTTCTATAATGTAGATCTTTTCTCCTCTTAGCTTTTGATTGGGGGACAAGAGGTATTTCTTCGAGTTCTCTAGGATCCATTATGCTCTTAGTATGTATTTTGTTTTGAGCTTAATTGGTTATCCTTTCGATATTTTATCCCTATGGTTTTGTATAATGTTCATAATCATCCATAGTTATCTTTTATTATTCAAGATATCTTTTCTAAAGACATTTGTTTTGCAAAGGTATTCCTTGCTTTTATCTCTGGGGGGAAAGGTTCTGTATAATGTTTATAATCATCCATAGTTCTCTTTGTCTAGGGATCCTCTTTCCTTAGCTTATTGGAATTTATTTATTCTGCAAAATTATTTCATTATACTGACTGATGTTTTGACTATGGATATCCTTTTATATGAGAGGTTGTTGTCCTAGGTCATCACCTCTTCTTTATTTTGAAAATTATGTTCTTTATAAATTCTTACCCTTGTTGTAGGGTTAGAGTTTGATCCCTTTGTTCAAAGATTCATCTTCCTCTTGATTGTAGGGGGCTTGATGATTGAATATTTGGTCCCTCTTTGAAAGATTATATTTTATCTAAAGTACTCCTCTATGGTGGGATGTCTTGTTGATAAGATCTCTTTCTCTTTGAGGATCCTTTTTCCATAAGTGACATATCCTTTTTCATAATTATCTATGTTCTTCGATGTAAGGGTCAATACTCTTCGACAATAATATAGTGTACATTGTTGTTAATAGTATATCTCATTTCTTTGTGAAGTAGGTATCCTCATTCTATTCCTTATTTTATTTAGTAGGTAGCCACAATAAGGACGAAGGCATATATAGTGTCTCCCTTATGCTATAGTTTTTAATTTCAAATATGCCAAATCCTTGGAAGATAACGCAGATATGTTGCTAAATCCTAAAGAGACACGCATTTTTAATTTTAAATATGCTAAATCCTCAAAAGGTAATGCACATAAATTGCTAAATTCTAAAGAGACACACATTTTCCATTTCAAATATGCTAAATCCCCAGAAGGTAACACACATAAGTTGCTAAATCCTGAAGAGACATGCACTTTATATTCATAGTGATACAATAATGTGGATCTATGTGTATTATAAAAGCTATCAGAAGATGCATTACAATTACAAAGTATAGTTTTTGGGTGAACTATCAAGTTTTTCTATAGGTTGGGCTCTCCCTCCTTGGTGATTCATGGTAAGGTGGGCATCTTACTTGAGGAGGTAATCACTCTTTCTTTTCTCTCATTTCACTTTCATGCTAGTAGGATTAGGTCATGAAGCTATATTATTTATAGTGTTAATCTTGTCTTTCTTATGTAATCATTTATTCTTTTATGATAGCTTTCCAAATATGATATTCATATAGGAATCATTTCTTAGCAAGGTTTCCTTTGCTAGTTGATTTGGGTTTGTTTTTGTACTAACCCCTCTTTTTGTGTCTTTTAGCTTTGTCTTTATTTTCTCTTTATTTTCACACCCTCATACACGTATGTTGATTTAGAATCCTTGGCTTGGTGGTCATGTCCTCAACTAAGTGATATTCTACCTCATTGTGAATTCATTGTAATCTTTATTCTCCATTACCAAGAGTTTACATCGAGTCCATACCCTTAATAAGTGGGGGATAAATGTAGTGTCAGAAAATGGAAGCACTTCCATTTAGGACTGGTTTAGGCCTCAGAGTAGGTGTTTTGGGGTCATGTCAAATGCCTTGAATGGGTCTCTTACTCATTTATGGCTTTTTCCCCTCTTCTACCCTTTTTTCCACTTATTTCCAACCTATTTTTGACCTGGCTCTATGAATTTGAGGTTCTTGACCTCAGGTCAAGGTCAACCTTCTGCATCAAGGTCGACCTCAACCCTGACCTAGGGTCCAAATTTCAAAATCTGAAGGTTTCTAGATGTCGGGTTTTGGAAAGATTTATTTTTCTCTTCTAGGTCAGTTGTTTCGGGCTTCGAAATGGTAAACTATTAAATTATATTTAATTTAGGTCCACTTCCAAGGATATAGGCTTAATGAATTTAATTCTCCTAGGTTGGCCTCTCTAGAAGTTTGTTCCCTAGACTATTATAAAAGGAAGCCCGCTCCTCTCATTTCAACACACCATATTCTCAATCAAGGAAAAGCAAAAATGAATCAAGTGTGCAAGCCATTATTCAAGCATTCAAGAATTCAAGTTCCCCATTGAAGATCAAGGATTAAAGCATTCAATCTTTTGAAGGGATTTGGTTCAAGCATTCAAGATTCATTATTCAAACCATAGATCTATCCATCATGGTGGTGCGATCTTCCTTTAAGATCCTTTGTTCATATTCAAGATCTATTCATTCTTCCTTCAAGGTGGATTCCAAGCATACAATCATGGAGGTTTTGATTTACATTTATTATATTTGAATCGAAGCTTTCATATTAACATAATTATTTACATTTGAAACACAAATGCATATCTATTGAATATCATAGCTTTTTTGTTAGATCTACTTCTACTACTTACTATCATTCTCTATTTCAATTCCATTTTAAGGTTGGTTCTAAACCAGGGTTTGACCAAGGTAAACCATTCATCCAAATAACAAAACCATTTTTATTGCAAGAATAGGTACGAAACAATAAATTACAGTGCAGATGTGTATACCCTTTTTGGCAAACTTTCAGGATCTACGAATAGAATTTCCATCAGAGCAACGCAGGTCAAGGTCGACATAAAGGGTTCAAGGTCAAAGTTTACTTGGGTCAAGGTCATCCTTTACCTAGGTCAAGATTGACCTTTCTCAGAAAAGGAAAAGATTTTTGGGTTTTCTTTATCTTTGTTTTCCTGTCCCAAAATGGGTTATAGAATTTTCAGAAACCTAGTACAGACACCAGAAAATAGCAATGTCTGAATCAACGACCTTGCAAGATAAGAGTTTATATTTTATTAGTCTTATATGTCCACAAAATTTTCCATCACACACCCTCACACAAAAAAATACACATAGATATAAAAATATATATTTTATATCTTATAATAACCTTCTTAACAACACTATCATCCTTACGAATTGTGGTAGGCTTATGCATTACTACCTTGGCTACTATTTCTCCTTCACTTCTGACCTTGTTCTTCAAATAATCAAAATCAGTGGATGAACCATCATCTTTATTCCTTTTCTTCTCCATTGAACCTAAGATTTTTTCCTTTGACCACTTTTTTGATGGTTCTGATTTATTCTTTGGAGCCTTCGATGGGGTCTTAGGGGTACTCTTGATGACATTTTGACATGTAGTCTTTACAATAGGTGTAGAAGCTTCCTTATCAACATCTATTCATGAGGTTTTATGCTTCTTATATTCTTTCCTAAGCTTCTACAAATGGTCACTCAAAATTCCTTCTTTTTCACCAATTATATTAACCATTTTCTTGATCTTTCTTACCATGGCTACTTCATCCTTCTCTAAGTTGGTTTTAAGATATTTCTCATAATATATACAAAACCTCTCTACTTTCTCATCATGTGGTTGACTCAACATGTTATCAACTTACGTAGTAACAATGCTAGGATCTTCCTCATATCCCATAGGAATTATCCATAATATGCTTGGTTCAACTTCCTCCATATAGTATGGATCTTTTTCAACCATAAAAATAAACTAAATTTGCATATTTTTCAACAATGTGTTTCGGTATTATTTCCCTTTTTTAGCATTTGTCTCTAAACCATCTTGCAACATTCATGAATTTCCTTAGCTAGCCAGTTCACAACTTCCATTTTGTAATATTTCTTGATTTGGAGTGTAATAGGTATATCCTTCTTCCATCTAACATTGCCTATACCAAGAAAGTAGTTCATAATGTAAAAGAAAATTTGAATAATAAGAGATGTAATGCCTGGCCAAGAGACCCAAGAGAATATATCATAAAGTATATTACTAAGTTTACATAATATTTTACTTTTATTAAGAGTTTTCAAACAATAAGGAATAAAAAAGTGGAAGCAATAACATGATGTCAATATATACTCATATACACATTCTCATTTAAAGACTACAAATCTGAAGGGTTCCTTGACATAGAAAAACATAACAATAATTTAATTTAATAAGTAAAAATTAACCATATAGATATTCTACATAATAAATCTAAAAGTGCACCATCTCATAAATAATAAAAAAATACATATGAACCATAACATAGTATAAATGACAACCCACATTCACTACCCATATTGTAGGGTATGAAAGTATAATCTAAGTACAAAGTGAAAATACAGTAAAAAGGAATAAAATGAATAAATCTCTAAGGATGAAGGAAAAAGGAATAACCAAAACAAGGATCATCTGGAACTAGTATAGGAATGTCATGGTGTTAAATGGTAAGAAAATGAGTACATCCCAACCTATTAGAAAGCTATGGTTCCTCTCCCACCATTTTGAGGAGATAACATTAGACCCCATTCGAATAACAATAACAAAACCAATCACTAGGTAGTACTAAATAAGGGATCCTAAAAGATTCCTATCTCAAAGGTAAAACTTAAAGTAAAAATGTACACATACTAATCCAAAGGCAATCAACACATGTAGGGGACCTACGATGACATCAAGGAAGTGTCACCACATATGTCAACCACTTGGAATGATATCAGTGGACTCTGACTCCCAAGTGTGAATAAATGAGAAACATGAAATCCTCTCATGTAGAAAAGGATAACTACTCAAAATAGACCTTACCATCACTAAAAGATGGGAAAGAATCTTCTCCCACTCCCATCCTTATCCTATACTAGCACTCAAGACATATGAGAGAAAAAAAATTTCTTATTAATTCATTCTAAAACCCCATTTAATATATTATATTATCACTTATTAAATAACTTACTAAGGATTCCCAGGTAGCCACTTCTAAGCTTGACACCTCCAAAGAAAGCCACTTCCACTCTAACACCTAGATAATCTACCCTAAGCTCATAAGTTTCAGTAACATCTCATCTAGATCATCACAAATCATAAAATTTAAGATCTAGTTCCAAAGTGTTACGGGAACATACATAACCAACTTCCATTATAAAAATATAACATAGTAAAAAACATAATCCAAAGCTTCCAAAAGGTTGGGTTATAAAAAAACTGGATTCCATACACAAATGCAAGATAAAAAAAAATTGTGACAAGTAGTGGTTGTCATTGCACCAAAAGATCAACATGTTAATGCTTGATACAACCACTAGACTTATAGAAGGCACAGGAGGTGGTTAAGCCATGTTGTGAATTTTGAGGGGAGCACTGACCATTTTGCCAACAATCTCTCCCTTAGCATTACGCAAGGGGATTCAAACTTGTGACCAAGCTCTGATACCACTTGTTACAAGTAATGGTTGTTGTTCCACCAAAATATCGACTTGTTAATGCCCAATACAACCACTAGACTTATAGAAGAAACAAGAGGTGATTAAGCCATGTCTTGAATCCTGAGGGGAGCGTTGAATATTTTTCCAACACAAAAAAACATAATTTTCCTAACCCCACCTCTGGTAGCAATCCTGAAAAGGTTGATATAAAAATATTCCCTCTTAACAATATTTAATTAATAATAAATTAATTTCTAAAAACACCATTAAAAAATTAATTTATTAAAATAACCACTAACACAACTATAATTATATTCATAAATTAAATTCATCTTTATGCATGAAAATCAATTTATACAAAGAATTAAATAAATTGATTTCAAATTTGTATTTACTAAACCTATATAATTACAAATATGTTGATAAAAATTCTTAAACCACTTATACTAAAATAATAATTAATTATTATATTAATTAGTTAATATTAATATTAGTTTAAATAATACTAACATTCATTATTAATAATTATTTATAAATTAATAAAGTAAAAAATAATGCTAATACTAAAACAATAAATATTATAAAATAAAATCTATTAAACACGGTACTTGGTATCATAACTTGAGTTTCTACATTAGGAACAATGGGTATTTGTACACCAATTAATTGTCTAGTTGTTTAAACTAGAAAGAAAAACATAGACACTTAACTCTTTTGTATTTGAGATCCATTATATTTCAACTAAACATTTATGTCTTTGTTTTCTCTTAAGCTTCTTTGAAATATTGCTTTGTCTAATGATTGTCATAGGTGAAATACCTACTGAGGTGCAACTAGTTGTTATGATCCATGTTAAAAAGACTAGGATCTTTAGCCACATCATTTCTCATGAAGTTGGTAATCATGTATGTGAGTGTTTTAATTGAGTGAGTAGTTAGCTTGTTTCTTCCAACCCTTATCTAGTTGGTGCATGTAAATGATTAGTGATCATGGTTGGGTTTCCTCACTTGACTTAGCATGATAATTGATGAGTAATGATCTTTAGGAATTATATGACCCTTCTTGGTTATGAGTATCCTAGTTTGAGGATCTCCTTATTGATGGCCCGTATATTTTTAAACATTATATATTCTTGGAGTGAACCTATTGCTATGTCTGATGAGATATGATAGTATTATTTATTGATGACTAGACTTGTATCTTATTGATTGGATCTTATTTTAGTGTTGTATACTATATTGTGTGAGTGTTGCAATTTGATTTGAATGTATTTCATTAATTTTGAAATCAGGAAAATACATAATAATATTTTTTTTTACATTGAGATGCATTGTACATTAAATAAAAATAATGTATCATTTAATATGACATGTGCATTTATAAGTTTGATAGGTTTTCCTCGTAGTAGACCAATTGTGTCAAGGACCTAGGTCTCCAATTGAATTAGGTATTGACTTCATATGAGAACCATTCTAATATAATCTAGTTGTAGCATTTTGAAGAATTGAATAGATACATTTACAAATGATAACATAAAAGATGATTGTAACAAAACATGAATGATTTTAGTTTCCTATGATATTTGTGTACATTTTATAATGTGTCCAGTATATTGGATCCTTAGATGTCATGAATTGGTTACTTCATTGAGTGTGACTAGGCACCTTGTTATGTGAAATGTGTTATGATTGATATATTAATTTTTGGTTATTGATGTATTGTTCATATTGTTCATATTGTAGTCTAGGAAATTTCTTATTCCTAGACTACTCAACTAAATCACTTTTTGGTACAGGTTTTGTAAAATTGGTCACACTTGATTTACGATTGAAATCAGTGTAAAAATTTTAATGATTTAATGTTTAAACTTGGTATTTCCCCCACTTAGGTTTTACATTTTTGAATTTTTTTGGTGGCTATTATGAATGTTTGGTTGTGTTGGCATTGTGTTTTGATAAGTATTGTTTCTGGCATGTTCGTTATGGACCTATGATAGAATGTGTAGGGTGAACCCACAGTAATGGGTTAAAATTTTTCAGAGGAAGGAATTCATTCGAAAAATCATGAGAGCGCAAATTTACTCAATTACTTTCGATAGAAAGTACTTTCTATCAAAACTAAGTACTTTTGATTGAAATTACTTTCGATAGAAAGTACTTTCTATAGAAACTAAGTACTTTCGATCGAAAGTACTTTCTATAGAAAGTATTTTATATCAAAAAACCATGAGAATGGGTAATTTTCATTGTTCTATGTAAAGGACTTTCGAGAGAAAGTACCTTCTATCGAAACTAGGTACTTTCAATTGAAAGTACTTTCAATAGAAAGTACTTTCTATTGAAAGTACCTCATTAGGTCCTGTTTGCAAACTTTGAAGAAATTATGAGAATTTCATGGCTTCGGGGCTCAAGCGCGGGGATCAAATGGAACAATAAGGAGACATCCTTTTTCATACCATAAGTACTCATAACTAGCTTTCTAACGATTATATATTTGACTATTTTTGAATTTATTATGTGTATGGTTTGTGACGTTAATCGAATGTAGGTTTTTTATCAAATATAAACCTCTGAGTTTGACCTTCAATGAAAATTAGCAAAAAAGGGGAAAAAAAATTGAAAAATAATAGTACCCTCTGTCTTCGAGCTACTTTCTATAAAAAAAAAAATATTTGAAATTCGATAAATACACAAGTTATAAGCTATGTAGTTAAGGTATGTCAAAATTATGGTTTAGGCAACTTCAAACGTTAATAAAATATGCAATAATCATGATAAAGTCATCAAACCAATTGTATGCCTTCCATATGGATGTTACAAAACTAAATTCAAAATAATCACATTCATATCTATTTTACAAAAAAAATTATGCTCTATGAAAACAACATTATTATTTGAAAATGACGTTTTCAGTACCATACCAATTTTTGTGGGAGAAAGAAAAAAGTA